>APFE030791012.1:0-133027 GCA_000404065.3 Pinus taeda
AACCATCTTTGGCATTTTAATATTCTTTTTATTTTATTTTGTGTCCATGATATGCTCTTTCTTTTCTTTTCGCTGCATCAACCTCCCAAGGAAAAAGTTATGGGCCCTACTTAGGTATGAGGATGCATGAATGCCAAATCCTAAAGAACCAATGGTTAGTTGAACCTGAAGAATGGACGTGAGTTAAGGGCCTGTAATGTATGATGGAAAATGGTAAGTATGGAATAGGGATAGATAAAACTACACTATCTCAACCAAGGCTTCCCAAGTAATGCCCCTCTTATTCCCATTGGGCCATTACGGGAGGTCCCACTAGACTAGGATTGAAGATTAAGCCCCCATTTAAGGTGAGAGGACACGATCACAGTCAAAACCCTTCCTTCTTCCAGTTCACCCCCTAATCCATATCAAATGTCCAAATACAAACAAGCATAAGCACTCAATTGCAAAATGAATAAAGCACCTTTTGATAAGATGCCCACCTTCGTCCATGTGCTATTGCCGGATGGGTGAGAAGCTTATGACTAATGCAAGTGGCGAAGATATAATGGTACGTCATCAACTAGTGGTGGCTGTTATGGGCTACATGGTTGGCTGGCTGGATGTAGAGAATAGAAGAAAAATTTTCTCCTATAGGGTTACCCATTTTGGTTGGTAACATTCCCCATTCATAGGTAGGTGCAACCTCCAGGTCAAAAAGGTCCACTCCTAAGAACACAATCTCAAGGTGAAATGGAATCTCAAGACTCTTTAACTTCTCCACATCTCTTGGGGTTGGAAACAACAATGATAATCAATACCTATGTTCTAATGCTAGTTGTCAATCACAACTTTCTAGGAGAAATTATAATGAAGGAGGTGAAAGAAGAAGGAACTAATGATTTCCTCAAATGTCTGCGCAGTGATTTATAGGAGAAGAAACAAGAAGGATTAGAGATGGATCAAGAATAGGGATCCAAATCTATAGTAGAATCAAGAAAATAAATCTAGGATATATTCAAGAATAGAATAAGGCTCACAGGCTAGAGTGGAACTCCAATAATAGCTCCAATTCCAAGGATGAATGATCTCATGAAAACACCTAGTAGCCTCCATTATTATACCCTATCTACAATAATAGCTGTCAGATAAACATAGATCAAAGATATGTTGAATATAGGACAAATAAGGTGCCTTCCTGTTTGAACATAAAACCAAACACCTCTAAATAGAACTCTCAACTCCAAGGGAAGGCTAAGCAATGCACCTCAATTAGGGTGACACATGTTGAGGTGAGTGGTATAAAGGAAAGATCTCTCGAGAGTGCATTCTTCTAGGATAAATATAGGTCTGTCCTTAGGAGTCAAGCAAAAACTTAACTTCGAGAGAAAGGAAAAGTAAAAATGGCATGTAACTTGGAGTAGAAGACACGCCATCAAATATTACCCTCACATGGGGGGCACACTTCTCTAGGACAAAAAGAGCAATTACGAGGCTTATGATGCCCACAAAATGCATAACATCCTCCCTCATGAAGTGTACCCTAGCTTCTAAGAATAGTAAACCTCCAAGGATAAAATTCTTCAAGATTAGCAGCCTTGAATTGATAGCTCTCACAAACTGAAGTGCAACTGGAATGTAACTGAAGTCCAAATACAGAAAGTCATGCTTATGTAAGGTGCATTCTCCTTGGCCACTTTGGCAATGATGTGGCCTACCAAGAAGGTTGAGGAAGCCCCCTCCATAAATTCACCCTAGGTCCAAGTCAACCAAGTCAATTATAGAACCTCCTAGGCTAGTGCTCTTTCAGTCTCCAAAAATAGCAAGTCCATCTCAAGTGAGACTCACCAAGAACCTTATTGAATGTACCGGAAAGATTCGGACCCCATAAAGTTAACTAAGAGCCAAACTTTTTGAAGTTTTACCCTGATGTAATATGCCATATGGGGTCTCCAAAAATACCACCGACATGAGAAAAATCTATAGGCTAAAAATAGACAATTTTCAGTGATCAGCTGCCTACAAATTTGACCCTGGTGGTGTACATAATACTGAGTATACAAAAATGTGATCTCCCATAAGCACCAAAATTTTATTGTTAGACCCATGTTTGACCAACTATGACCAAGATCTTGACCATCTCGAAATACCACCAAAGAGAACCACATGCATATCTTCAAAAGGATATCCTTAATCCAATCATTAATCCATTAGTAACATAAGACCTGTGACCATTACCATGTCTGGTTTAGCATTTACAGAAACCATTGATGCTGAAAAGTTAACTCTGCAAAGTTGAGTTCACCTCATATCTCATAAACTATACCTGTTGAATCCCCAGTATGATTTTTGAAGAAATTCATTTCGGTTGTCAATAATACAAATATAGATATTTTATGTTTTTAGAAAATTTTGGATATGATACGAGTAGACATGGAATATATTATAGTAGAAGTAGTTTATAAAATATAATATTAATTCGAGAAGTAAAGTTAGATCTCAAAATAATTCAAATAAGTTGCAAAAATGGATTTTCATACATAAGCTTGGTTCTGTGGTTAAGTTCACCCCATATCTGACAAACTATACCTGTTGCATCCCCAAGATGAATTTTGAACAAATTCATTTTGGGTGTTAAGAATACAAATACAGATATTTAGGTTTTCAGAAAATTTGGATATGATACCACTGGACATGGAATATATTGTTGTAGTAGTACTTTTTTTAATATATAATGTTAATTCGAGAAGTAGAGTTAGTTCTAAAAATAAGCTTAATGTTGTAAAAATGAGTTTTCATACAAAATCTTAGTTCTATGTGGTTTCGCAGATTATTACTAGTGAAGCTATAAATTTGAAAATGAGTGCTGAAACATTGATCTTGTAGATAAACAATAGAGCTTGCCTAAGATCTTACTATTTACACATCAAACGCTTTTCGGGGCAGCAACAATCTTTGATAGGCTCGTTGAAAGTTGAAACAGAAGCCTCTTACTTGACAAGCATGTACATGATAAAAATGCTTTGGGTTGTAGCTGATGGGCAGTTGTATGGCACAATATCCAGAGCAAGTCTACTGAGCAATGATATATAGTCAGTTACCTATTGTGTAAAATGCCATTATTATTGGTTTGTTCAATGCTAATTGCATGAAACGGGGGGAAACGGGTACGAGTTTTTGAAATGGGAAGCGATACGAAACGCGACTCCCCAATTTTGGAAAACGGGGAAACGTGAATTTATATATATTATATATTATATATATATATATATGTGTGTGTGCAATCATTAAGCATAAATGATACATTATAATTTATTACACTTAAACGTTAAGATTTAATTTACATCACATTTACTCATGAATGATCACATAATGAAAATAAAAATATTGGAATATCCAAAAGAAACCTTTATTATATATCCAAATCTCAAAATTAGCCTTTATTTATATTAATATATGAGGCTGCAAGTACAATAAAGACTATAAGGCTGCAAGAGAGAGATCCAAATCAGGATTTTTTGCATCCACATTCCATTCTTTAGAAGGACCACTGTTGTATTGGGAGTCTCCTCCTACATAGTCGAATGACCTTAGTGCTCTTGATTAAATACACGTTTCATACCCTAGTACCCTACATGATCTTGATTATTGGGAGTTTCCCTGCATAGAGGGCTTGGTTCTCTTGATTAAATACAAGTTCCATACCCTAGTACATGATAAAATCCAATGGAAACATTGCAATCCCTCCAACCCTGAAATCCTGAAAAACAAATAAGTCTGCTGGATTTTGAGTGAGATCTAAAATTCTACTTTCTCCATATGAAATCCAATGAGGGTGAAACCACTCTCAAAGTCATTTCATGGTAATGTTAAAAATTTAAGTAAAAGGATGAAAATGAAAAATAAAGGAGAATATCACTTTTACTTTAAGAATTTAACATTACCATGAACTGCATATCAACACTAGGGAAAAAATTCATTTTTATAACTTTAGACATGCATATAGAAGCAACAAGAAGTCACTAACATACCCTAAAAGTAAATTAAAAAACAAATTAAAAAAAAAAAAATTAAAAAAAAAACACAAGTTAATGAGGAAACGTGGGTTGTATGGCCCTGAAACGCATTTCCGGCCGTACTGGACACGTTTCCGTTTCAGGAAACGTGGCAGTACGCCCGGAAACGCGTTTCACTATCGTACTAAACGCGTTTCTGTGTTTCGTACCTGTTTCCGTACGGAAACGGACCTCTATACCACGTTTCCTGCAACATAGTTTTTTGATGTTTCTGCTGTTTAATTTTGAACTATTATGTGATTGATGCTATTGTTTGAAATTTAATTTCAGCATCAATTAAATTCAGCAATTTACTAGTTTGATTGAGATCACAAGGACATTAACCACCTAGGAATTGAAATTTTCATACCAACCTATGTCATACCTTGTGAGTGAGTTAGTGAAAGTTGTTGTTCATATTTGTCAAATCTAAGTTAGAGAAGCTCCCATTCCTGCCAAAAAACCTAGCTTAATTTTTACCATAGGGAATCCCCTCTTAGATTAAGAAGCCCCTTTGCTAGTCTTAAAGTGAGAGGCAAGGCCACTAGGATGATAGTGGGTGGCTTGCTTGGCAGTGGCTTCTAGGATCTCCTACAAAGGTGAGGACTTTTCCTTTAGTGAGAGTTTAAGTAGTGACACTTCTAAAGTAGGCTTTCTTATCTTTATGCATGTTTTGAAAAAATTCAAAATTTCTGAACTTAAACTAAAATGTTGATTGTATATTTTGTTGAGAAATCCATAAAGTGGCAGTTAGAATGATTTCTCTTATTATGACATTATCTTGTGATATTTTTCATTATTATTATTTGTTCTTTTGATTTATCTTTTTTTATCATCAAGGCTAATGCCAAGCATCAAATAGAAGAGTACACAAGATGTAGGCACGTTGGCAGGGCAAAACCCCATTCTAGGGGAAAACCCAGTCAAAATTCTTCCTTCAGTAGATTCAAAATGAGATGACCATGACCCTTACAACTTAGACTCAAGACCACCTCCATCCATCAAGTCAACCTCATCACTGTGCTTGCATCGAATCCATATCATTGTGTTTGCTCCGAGACTACATCACTGTGTTTGCACTAGCACCAAAATCATTCATTGAGATTTCACCGACACGGTAGCACTGTGGTGAGACTTCATCATTGTTTTGCACTGAAATATGATAGCACTGAAACCTTTATCATTCCACTAAGATCTGGTCAACGTGCTATCTTAGCGAAGTGGTATCTTCACTAAACTGCGCCTTCACCAAAATGATTAGACTGTGCCTCCACCAAAATACTTAGAGTGTGCCTCCACCGAAATACTAAGAACCCATTCTCTGGAAAGATCCAAACTGTCTCACTATGTAGTTACCAAAAATCTCTCTTAGAAAATCCGAACTTGTTATCTATGTGTTGAACAAAGTGCTTATACTTGTATATATAGTTGTTGTCATCTTGAAATGAGATGACATGAATACATGAAGAGGTGTGTCACTGTGTGTAGGCCGACATGATATTATTTGAGGTAAGCCGACTTGATGATGTGTTCTTTGACAGCAAGGAGATTTTGATCAATGGAGGAGTCTTCAAAGGTTGACCTTTACAATAACCTAAAGTCTACAATGGATGTTTGACCTAAGACAAATGACCAAAGCATGAAACCCATGCTTTAATAAGTCAACTTCAATAATAATAAAAATCTTTTTGCTTTTCTTTTGACAAATATATTACTTAAGGACAATTATGAAGACCAAACCTAGTTACATTCTTCAACATATTTTTGTTAGTACAAGGAAATGAGAGAAAATGAGAAAATGTTTGTTTTCTAAGCTATAAAATTTATGTGGTGTCTTATGTTGAAATTTTCAATCAAACCATATTATTTTTAAAATTTTTAACTTAAAAAAAAGACTCACATATTTATATAGTTGAAATCATTGCCATAAAACAAAAAGAAGACATTGAAACTTATCTAGAAATATAAAACTTTGACCACATGACCATGTTTAATATCAGGGTTGTGGGCGGGGTGTATTGGTGTAGTTCTTGTCCGTGCAACTTGTGCGTGGGGTGTATTGGTGTAGTTCTTATTTGTGTAGCTTGTGGGTGGGGCTGCAAACCTTGCCTCTTGGGTGACATTGTGGACCTTGCCCCTTATCAAAAAAGAGTGGCTTCTCTAGTGATGACAATATCGCCGAGATATCAATGAATATCGAAAATATCGCGATATTTTCAGCGAGCCGAAATATCACTGAGAAAATATCGTGATATTTTGGCTCCCGAAAATATCCCGATATTTCCGATATATTGCCGTTATTTCGGCAAAATATCGTGTGACGATATAAAATATCCTTAGGCCGGCTGGGTCGCGGTTAGAAAAGGGAAATTTTCCTTTTTTTTCCTCATTTCGGTTTCTAAGTGTTGGAGATGGAAGGGGAAGAGCTTTGGGGTGGTTGTTAAGGAGGGATTGAGGATCAAACAACCATTATCACCACCAACTATGAATTTTTTGTGGATCAAAGATTGAAGAATAGTGAGACAAACTTCATTTCTTCCATTAACAAGTATGTTCTTAAAAACCCCTATGTTAATGATTTTTTTTAGAGATTTAGGGTTATGCTTGCTTGCCTCTTTGCCTACCAACATTATGCTACTTCTTCTTTTTCTCCCCCGTTTGCTATGATTTTCATGCCCATGAGCCAATGCAAGGGTTTTCTCCATATTTGGACAGCAAGCTTCATTTTTTCTTTCAACTTTTTTATGCACCTTCTTATTGCCATTTTTCATTCACATTGCAAATATTGTAGTAATTTTTTTTTAAAATGAGGTGGTTATTGCTTTTTTTTTTTTGTGTTGGGGGGTTTAATGCCAACTTTTGTTTTTTTGGTGCCCTAGGTTTGAATTAGTTCATTGCAAATATGCCAAAAGCCTTGGACCCATTTTGAGAGTATGGGGAGCTTGATGGTGGGACAAATCGGGCATATCTATCAAGCAAATTTTGTGGGACCAAGATGTCAGGGGGGGTTACGCAATTGAAATACCATCTGGCTAGACTCCCTAAACATGATGTAATGCCTTGTACGGTTTCTAGTGCGGAGGTTATACAAAAATCTCTTGAAGCAATTGATGAAAAAGACAGAAAGATAGCTGCTAGGGAGAGGGCACTGGTCTTAGATAGATAGCTGGTAGTTTTATTTGTTTTGCTTCATATAAGTTTATAACTCATGATGATAAGATACTTTTATATATGTGATGTTATTTTGTATTGGTTCTCCACATTTGAGTCCTTGATTGGACAATTATCAGGGATTAGCAGGATTTGGTATCGCCTTTGATGTATCATTTTTATTTTACATCCACTACATCATATATATATCAGTACTTTCTTCATATTTATGTGCCAATGTGTTTATTTCATGTTGTTATTGCTTTATATGTTTAAAAATCTGAAAAAAATGAATGTATTATGCATTTTTTTATGTTTGCCGATATTTTTTTCTTTATTGCCAATAAGATGTTTTCTGGACCCTCGCCGATATTTTGCCGATACCGATATTATCAACACTAGGCTTCTCTGTCTATGAGCTTGAGTTATGGCTAGAGTTATCTAGAAGTAGGTATTTCTTGCAGATAGATTCCAGTCATGGCTCAAATGCGGGCCATCAAAGGTGAGGCAATGCACCCTGCTCCTAGCACCAAGGTCTTCTACACCTTAATCGTGTTCATATAGTCAAGAGATGATTCTAACTTTATTTAACCTTATTTTAAGGAAAACCTTGCAGGCCCCCTCTTCCCTAAAATATTTGGATTGAGGTCGACTATATCGCTAGCTAGAATAGCCATTGGTAATCTCGAGTATCTCAATCAGATTTAAACTTGTGAGCTATGGCCTTCCCATCAGCAATGTGGCTTGGGTGACTTGTTCAACCAATTGAGCTAACCCTCGAGGCTAATTTTGTTTGACTTCCCATGTTATGAATAAATATATGATAATAATTATAAATAATGATTAGTTAATTAGTAATTAGGTTGAAGAGTCATGTCTCTCCATGAAGAGACACCTGCTTGGTATATAAGCAAGCCTCTCTGTTAAAATTGGCAACTAGGACCAAACTCCACATGGGTCATATTATTTATGACAACTGATATTTTTCTTGGATTCCTCTCTTCGAGAGGTGTAGGATTGATCTAAGATCATTCGATTTCGACATGTACAAATGAAGTTATGAATTTATTTTGATTATGGACAAATTGTCAAGGTCGGCCAACAAACTTATGTAGGCTCAAAAGCCTAACAGTCACGTCTATTCATCCTCAATGTTTGTTATAAATACATAATGCCTTAGCCTCATTTGGACACACTCATCTTCACACTTCTCTCTCTCTCTCTCCTCATTGATTGGGTACGGATTTCTGGGCCTCTCTGTATACACATGTCCAAAATTTTAGGACAGTTTGACTAAGCATTGACCAACATGCGTTGACCTCCTTTGACTATGTTTTTGTGAGGGTTATCTCTGTTTGGGCAGGCCGCATTTTTGGGCACAGAAATTGAGCCTAAACGTTGATTGTTGACCAACATTGACTGCAGCTAGGGCTGACCGCAGGTGGGATTGTTTGACGAAACTTTGACTGCGATGAATTTGACTGTTTTGAGGGTTGTTTTATCTTGCTTTTTGGAGGCCGAAGTTGACTGATTTGCTAAGGGTCAAATCTGCCCTGTTGACCAGAGTTAACTTTTCTGGTTAGGGCTCTTTTGTTGTTGTTATAAATTATCAGATTTGTAAATTATACTATCTCTCTCTGCTGAACTATTGAAGACTAAAAGATGATTTGATCAAGGGTTTCCCCACATTGGGGTTTGTCACTCGTTGGTGGCACATCCTGTGTGCTCTTGTCTTAGCTTGTCTTTTACTATTTATGTTTATGTTTTATCTGCATTTTACTATCATGTTGATGTGATTGATAATGTGAATATTGATACCGGGCTGGTAAAGAAATTGAAGTAAAATTGCTCTAAAGCATAAAACATACCATTGTTGGCTAAAATTAAAATGGTATCAGAGCTGAGGTGAAGACAAAGCCCAAGCAAGAGTGAAAGAGCAATCACCAAAGACAATTGGACAATGACAAAAGGCTCAATGGGTTGCTCATCCTACTTCCCAGTTGAAGACAACCTCCATGATGAATATGACTATCATGGATGGAAGATGTCTCTTGATTTGACCTTGGAAGAAAAATAAGTGATGGATTGTGTGCAGGGTAAAATCCCTGAACCTCCTTCAAATGCACCGATTGCTGCGAAGACCAAGTACAATAGGGCTGAAGTCAAAGCGAAGAAGATTATCAGGGATTCCATTGACAAGCATCTGGTGGCCTACATCTCTGAATTGAAGACCTCCAAGGGGATCTACGACAGGTTGGTCGGCATGTTCAAGGTTAGTAATGCTAATCAAATTCTATTTCTCAAGAACAAGTTGAAGGATATTAAGAAGGGCAAGGACGAGGATATTCAATCCTATTTCTTGAGGATTACTGAGATCAAGAATGATGTAGTCTCGATTGGAGAAGTCATTCCTGACAGGAAACTTACTCTCGCCAGACTCGGAGGACTCCCACTTGAGTGGTATGTATTTAGAACCACTGTCCTCAACAATGATCGAATTCCAGGGTTTGAAGAATTGATGTCGAGATGCATTCAAGAAGAAACAAGAATGGTGGAGCAAGAAATGCCTTCTAATAGAAGCAACCCACTGCATTCTCCACTGATGCCAAAAGGAGAAATAATGCAAGGTCTAAAGGTCATTTCCATGGAAACCTGGGATCTAAGAAGGAAGGGCAGGTGTTTTGTTTGCAATAAGTTTGGCCACTGTGCAAGGGAGTGTCCAAATAGTAGGGACACATTGCATGATGATGATCACAATCATTCCAGTGACAACTTTAACAACAATAATCAAAGGAATGGCAGTTCCAATGGCAAAGGAAAAAGGAATGCGGGACATAAGGGAAACGGTCGACCCTCCAAGAAATCAAGGAACTCCAAGTATGAAGAATCAAATGTTGTTAACAATAAGCAAAAAGAGTATTATCTTATATCAACCCTCTCCACTGTTTCTCTCCTCTAAACACTTTAGGAAATTGGCTGATTGACTGTGGTGCCTCAAGGCACTTCACTGTATACAAGGAAGCCCTATCTAATCTGATAGAAAAGTAGGCAAACTTGGAGATCATCCTTCGAGATGATGCCACCTATCCCGTGAAGGGAGTAGGGAATGTTACCCTTCAATTGAATCAAGGTAACACTATTCTTTTGCAAGAAGTACTATATGCCCCTGATCTCAAGAAGAACATGGTGTCCATTTCATCCATGGAGGACAAAGGGTTAAGGTGGAATTCATCGATGGAAAGGTACGTGTTTGGAAAAGAAATTTTGAAGATGCTTTTACTCTTGGGTTTAGGGTTGACACTTTTTATCAAGTTGGAGGAAGTCCATTGGGAGCCATGTCTTGCGACTCATCTCTACAATCTGAACTATGGTACGGAGGTTTGCCCATCTTCATTATAAGGCCCTACCCGATGTGAGATAGATGGTGATAAGTATGCCCGAGTTCAAAGTAGAGCATGAAGGTGTATGTTCGGGACGTGCAGAAAGAAAACTTACAAGGGAACCATTCCCCTCAAGTAATCGCAAGACCATAGATGCATTGCAATTGATCCACTCCGACATATCTGGTATGATGCCCATAAACTCTTTGGGAGGATACTTATATTATCTCACCTTTACGGATGATTATTCTTGCAAGACCTAGATCTAGTTCTTGAAGAAGAAGGATGAAGTGTTCACCTGGTTCCAACACTTCAAAGCCTTGATCGAAAACCAATCTGAGAAGAAAATCAAGATATTGAGGATTGATAATAGGACTGAGTACAAATCCAATGAATTCCAAGATTATTTCAGAGAAGCTGACATTAAGAGGGAGACTACAACGCCATACACTCCTAAGCAGAATGTTGTGGTTGAAAGGAAGAATCGCTCTATTGTAGAAGTTGTTCATGCCATGCTTCATGATCAAGGCCTTCCAAAGTTCCTGTGGGCTGAAGCTGCAAATACCGCCATGTATGTTCAAAACTGATGCCCTCATCAAGCATTGGACTCCAAGATTCCCCGAAGAAATGTTCACTAGTAAGAAAACCGATGTCTCTCATTTTAGAATTTTTGGAAGTCCCGTATATTTTCATGTGCCAAAAGTGAAAAGAAGCAAATTGGGTGCATCTGGGAAGAAAGGAATCTTTGTGGGCTATAGTTAGAATTCTAAAGGGATATAGAATTTATGTGGCTGGTGAAAAGGAAGTTGAGATAAGTCATGATGTCGCCTTCGACGAAGATATAGCCCTCAAGAAGATCAACAACCTTCATATCCTAAGAAAGGGCAAAGAAGCTGACACCGGAAATCAGGGTGCAAAAGAAGATGAAACGATGCTTGATGTTGATGTCGAATACATAGCTACTAGTATGGCCACCTGTGAAGCTGTCTGGTTGAGGAAGCTCTTAAGTGAGCTGTTTGGACATGTGCTAGATACCTCCATGATCCTCTGCGACAACCAGAGTGGGATCTGATTATCAGAGAATCTCGTGTTTCATGATCGATCCAAGCATATAGATATTAGGTACCACTTTATCCGAGATATGGTACACCGAGGAGCAATAAGGCTCCATCACATTGGGACTGATGAGTAGGTTGCTGATATTCTTGGCCTTTTGAGAACGACTTAAAGTCGTGGAGAGACCCTCTTATGAGGGTCCTGTATGAGATGGACATTGAGCTCCAGGAGCTCCGAGGGGCTTGGGGTACTTCTTTGAGCAGTGAGCAACCATAGGGTGAGTGGTTCAGCCTTCCCCTAGTGGTTTTCTATGTACATGTAGGCAGGACGAGTGGTTCATCCTCTTCTTGCTGAGACATCCTACCCATGCAGTCTGGGACTCATGGGAAGTGTCTCTCATCTGGCCAATTTGTAGGGAAATGAGGATAGGGACCATAGTGCTACCGATGGACGCATCGTTTACTACCGTACTCCCTATGCTAGGATGACCAATATTGATTTGGGATCAATGGGAACTGACTTCGGGTCAGTAAGAGTGGTATGAGACACTCTTTTGATTGGAACTGACTTCGAGTTAGTAAGAGTGGTATGAGACACTCTTTTTTATTTGGAACTAACTTCAGGTCAGTAGAGAATGGTATGATACATTCTCGATCACTTCTTCTTCATAGTTCAGCAGAGCAGAGCAATGCATTGATGGTAGAGATAGTACAGATTGGCAAATGGATTAGCAGATAGAGTTATCCCTAGTTGAGAGGGAGTGTTAAAATTGGAAACTAGGGCCAAACTCCACATGGGTCATATTATTTATGACAACGGATATTTTTCTTAGATTCCTCTCTCCCAGAGGTGTAGGATTGATCTAAAGATCATTCGATTCCGACATGTACAAATGAAGTTATGAATTTATTTTGATTATGGACAAATTTTCAAGGTCGGCCAACAAACTTATGTAGGCCCAGAAGGCCAACAATCACGTCTATTCATCCTCGACGTTTGCTATAAATACATGATGCCTTAGCCTCATTTGGACACAGTCATCTTCACACTTCTCTCTCTCTCTCCCCTCATTGATTGGATACAGATTTTTGGGCCTCTCTGTCTCCACACATCCGAAATTTCAAGAGAGCGAAATTTCAGGAGGCCGAAATTTCGGGATAATTTGACCAAGAGTTGACCAGTATGTGTTGACCTCCTTTGACTGCGTTTTTGGGAGGGTTATCTCTGTTTGGGCAGACCACATTTTTGGGCACAGAAGTCGAGGCTAAACATTGATTGTTGACTAGCATTAACTGCAGCTAGGGTTGTTTGACCAAACTTTGACTGAGCTGAATTTCATTGTTTTGAGGGTTGTTTTATCTTGTTGTTTGGAGGCCAAAGTTGACTGAAGTTGACTAAAGTTGATCAATTTGCTGAGGGTCAAATCTGCCCTGTTGATCAACATTGACTTTTCTAGTTAGGGCTCTTTTGTTGTTGTTATAAATTATCAAATTTGTAAATTATACTTTCTCTCTTTGCTGAGCTATTGAAGATTAAAAATGATTTGATCAAGGGTTTCCCCACATTGGGGTTTGTCCCTAGCTGGTGCCACATCTTGTGTCCTCTTGTCTTGGTTGTCTTCTAATGTTTATGTTTATGTTCTATCTTCATTTTACTATCATGTTGATGTGATCGCTAATCTGAATGGGCTAATAAAGAAATTGAAGTAAAATTGCTATGAAGCATAGAACATACTATTGTTGCCTAAAATTAACACTCTCACTCTCATTATATCATCATTCTTATTCATACATTTAATATATAATATTTGTATCCTCATGGATAACTTTATATTCCAAGTCTTTTGGAGTAATTAATCTGAAGAAAGAACTTTCTTCGCTTCATTTGGTATCAGAGGAGTCGATCTTTTGGCAGCTCCACCATTGCATAGAATCGTGTTCTTCGATCCAGGGCTTTGACCTTCAAATTCATCAACATTGTTGTCGTTGAAGTGTTCTGCTACAAGAATTTGGGGTTTCTCCATTTCGTTATCAATCATTTGGCTATTCAATAATATATATATATATATATTATATTATATATATATATATATATATATATAATATGGAGAGAAAATAAAAGTCAAAAAACAAAGATTAAAAAAATGATTTAAAAATAATAAATAAATATTGTCCGATGTAAATTTTGAAGGAGACAATTCATATGTATAAAAAGGTTCTACATTAATGATAAAAAGTGCATGATAAAGTTAAGAGGGAATCATTCCAAATATGATGTAAATTTTGAAGGAGAACATTCATATATATAAAAAGGTTTTATGTTAATGATAAAAAGTGCATGATAAAGTTAAGAGGGAATCTTTCCAAATATATTTAAAACTATACATAAGAGAAGGAAGAGTAAATAATATTATTTCATTAAGTGGTTTACAAGCCGGTGGTTTTAGAAACCCATGGTGATTGCCCATGGTATTTTAAAAGTAAAAGAAAAACAAAAGGAATACAAAATTTCTTTATGTGAATGGTAAGTTTTACTTTTTACATGGAGAACATTAACCGAGGTTTTAGAAACCCATGGTAATTGCCCATGGTATTTTAAAAGCAAAAGAAATACAAAATCTCTTTATGTGAAAGGTAAGTTTTACTTTTTACCTGGAGAACATTAACTAAATCAAAAGTACATAAGTGAACATATATTTTATATTATACCATTATACCCCAAAGAGGTGAATAGCCACGTTTCACTAGGGTTGTAACTTTTCAAAAAGAAAAAAAAAAATGTTATAAATAAAGGATATATAAAGAGAAGTATTATATTATAAAGGGGTATTTAAAGAAAATTTCAAGTCATAAAATTATTGAAAATATGATGATGATGATGATGATGATGATGATAGTGGTTAACGTCCACTGAGACCAAATTGGTCTATCGGAGCTATAATTTTCTTAGTTTTTAATTGTCTGGCTCCTCGTCTTTCTTGGCAAGATTGGTGTTGTAGCTTTCTTTTTTTTCTCTATGGTCTTCCAACTTCCTTTATCTTGCATCTCCTTCATCTCTTCTGGTTCTTGGAACATTGGTGTCTTAGCTTCACGATCTATTGTGTTCGTCCTTTTGAAGATAGTCGGAGAAGAAGTTTGGTCTAGGAGATCTTCTTTGCTGTTAAATGAAGATTTATTTGGTGCAGTATTTGAATCCTCATAACTGTTGATGCTTGAGGGGTTATCGAATTCACTTTTTTGTTGTTGGGCAGGGCTTTCTCCCTGCTTGTCTTGAGAGTTGTTTCTTTCTTGCCCAATTTCTTGTGATTCAGAGTTTTCTCTAGAGTATTCTTCTTTGATGACAGTGTAGTGTTCTTTTTGTGCTCCTTCCCACCATGTAGATCTGTGGTGGTTTTTTCTAGCAGGATTTTTCTGGGAGGCTTTTGGGCAATTTTTGGCTAGATGGCCTGTCTCAAAACAGGATCGACATCTGAAGAGGACACTTTCATAATCAAGTTTTTGGTTCCACACATAGTCTTTACTTGTTAGGTTTATTTCAGCTGGGAATCTGGCACTGAAGTCCATTTCCACACAAATGCGTGCATAGGTGGTTCTGGCATATTCCTCTATTTCTGGGCACCTGCAGTAAAATTTCCCAATTGCATTTCCAATGGCTTTTAGCGAGGAGAGATTCTAGAGATGCATAAGTACAAAGCTGGTATTATTATAAAAGGTTACATAAGAAGAAAATATCAATTAAGAGAGTTTATGTTAAAGTGAAGTAAAATAAAATAAAATATTAAGTAAAATTTAATAAAGATAATACGCTCTAAGGTTCCATTTGAGGTAATTAGAAATAATAAGGTTCCATTTGTTGTAATTATAAATAATATGGGGTTATTATTAAACCTTAAATTTCATCAACGAATACGGAAATAGTTCATTTCCTTCAAAAAAAATAAAATAGAGTCTAATTCGAAAATAAAAGAAAGAAGATTCTCCTATAAAGGTATTCTAATTCTAAATTTTAAATTATTTACATTGAAAGGGTGTATTCAAAGGAAAGAGATTAAGATTGCCATTAATCCAAACATTGAAGATAATTACATTAATATCAATTTGGCAAATCAACTATTAATTCTAGAGACAAATATAGGCGAACGAGAAGGTTTTTTTGGCGGAAAAGAATATGAAATTAATGATTTACAAATGAAAATTTATCATTGTAAGTACATAACTCAATTTTGTGTCGTAACTATGCTTGACAAAGAGGTTGAGATAATTCTCAGCTGACCTTGGTTCAAGGAATTAGGTACATTAATTTAAACACAGAAAACAAATTCTTGATGCTCCCTTACAAGAAGAAAATGGTCATGTTCCAAGACATGACAACAAAATCAAAATTGATAATGCCTTTAGCAAAAGATCTTAAGGATATTTCGAAACTAATGTTTCAAGAGAATCTAGAAACAATATCAAAGAAGCAGAAAGAGCTTGAAGAAGTCATATCCCACAAAAATAAGGAAAATTCATGTTTGAAGGAGCATAATGAAAAGCTACTTACACAAGTAAGAAAATGTAAAGCTAAGAAACACCAGTTAGAACAAGAAAAGGAAATTTATGAAAAGAAACTCAACGAAAATCTATTAGGAAAAGAAGAGGAAAGTTTATGCTTAAAGATCCTTAACCAAAGGTTATTAGAACAAATCAAGTGTTTAAAAACTGAGAAGCTTGAATACCAAAATAAAGTTGACTCAGAAAATGAGGAACTTTTATGCCCCAGAAACCATAATCGAAGTCTACTCACTCAAATTAAAAAACTTAAGGATGATAGCAGATCATTGGAACATAAGTTATAAGAACTTATCATGAAAGAAATGTCGAAGTCGTTAGTCTAAGTTGAAGGTAAAGGAACGAATATTGATCCAATGAATATCATAACTCAAGAAGAATGCAAACTAGTTGAAGCAAATACGCACTTAGATGTTGCAGTTCAAATGATAAACGCCCCAAGTGAAGATTCTGTAACCAACTCAACAACATTGTCACCTAAAGTAAATAAAAACAATCACATTTAATAAGGGAAAATCAAACCAAAAAAGTTCCCTATCGGCATCTAAATCATGAGAGTAGACAACTCAACCATGCTACGTATCGGGAGAACAGAAACAACAAATTGATGTTCCAGAGAAGAGTGATGTAAACTCAATCTAGTCTGTGATGACAAGTCGTTACAAAATTCCAGTGATCAGAATATTCTACAAAAGATTAATCTAGGATGGGCTAATCCTTTTTCAGTGCGACAATTTTGTTTGTCACTTAGAAGATCATATCAACTTGTATTGACGAAGATGACTGTTCCGAGATGAGAAGACATTCGAACCTGAAGAAGAGATCAAGCCTTTTTCATCGACAAGCTTTGAAGACAAAGCTTTTTGAGGAGGAAGGCAATGTTATGAATAAATACATAAGAAATAATGTAAAATAATGTAAATGATAATAATCATAAATAATGATTAGTTAATTAGTAATTAGGTTGAAGAGTCATGTCTAAATGAGACATGACTCTCCATGAAGAGACACCTGCTTGGTATATAAGCAAGCCTATCATTCTCATTGTATCATCATTCTTATTCATACATTTAATATATAATAGGTGTATCCTCATGGATAACTTTGTTTGCTTCATCCCATTTGCTACAAAGACCACGGAAACCATTTTGTTTGTAACAACTGCCACGATTGTTAAGTATCTGATTAAATTTTCAGTGTGGAATGAGTTCATGATGAGTATGTACTATGTACTAGTCAATGCATGGCATTTACATGTTGCACTGTTGAAGCTTAATTATCAGAACTCTCATACACACTCCCCAGGTTCGATCTGTAAGACAGTCATTTCTTTTTTGAATTTTTAAAGTTTTTATAAAGTATTTTAATTTTCTGGGTTATATTGGAAAGTGTTTTGCTGATTATTTCCTGAGTTTGAATCAATTTCTTACTCTTCAGTTTGCTGAGGCCTCCCAAGTTCAAGTCCTGTGACTTGATGCATGAAAATAGGAAACATCCAATGGAAGATATCTGGGATTCTGATGGTTACATGGATGTGGGTTTGATACTCTTTAATATTTAATCTCCTTTCTTCATATAAATGCATCTATGCCTTGCAGAATTTAATAATAATAAAGTTCCCTTGTGAACCTGGAGAACAGGAATATATATGATGCATCTTTGTTACAGATGTAGATGGTAGCTATTGGGAGACTGGCAGAGAAAACTGACACCTGAAGGAAGAGAGTGTCTGAAGTTACAGTGTTAAAGGATCACATAGAAGTCATCTTGCAATTAATAGAGGCAAACAGGAATTACAAAACATAGTTGTTTTCTTAATGAATAGTATAGAAAGGCCCTTGTCAGTGATAAGAGTTGCTTTGGCCAGGGTATACTCTTGGTTTTAGTTAGTGAATTTAAAGTTTCTAATTTCAAAACCAAGCAAAATATTGTACCGGTTTCTACCGTCCACTGTTATGTAACAACATTGTGTTATTTTGGTGAAGGATGTTTAGGCACAAGAAATTTGATGGCATATTTTAGATGGGAACTAATGTTTCTTCTGAAAGAAATTGTTCAAAATCTTGTTTTGTAATGAATGCAATAAACTAAAGACCTTGACGTAATTACAACTAATCGTTCTACTCTTATGCAGGTGGATGTGCCTTCATGTTTTGTAGGTCTTGTGCTGGAAGATTGCAAGCTTCCATACCCTAATCATGGGCATGTTATATTAGCAGATCCCTCTCCTATCCTACTCTATCCAATTAGCAGCACTGAGGTGCGTTGCTTAGTTGATGTACCTGGTAAAAGGGTTCCATCTGTGGCCAATGGAGACATGGCAAAATACTTGCAAACTATGGTGGCTCCTCAGGTAATACAAAACAATCGAATAAGTCACACATCAAATGTTTTAACAAAGATGAGAATTGCAGTTGGCAGAGTAAGAAAATTATCTGATTCTTTTATGGAATGTGTCAGCTTCCAATGCAAATACAAGGACCATTTTTGGCTGCTGTTGAGAAGGGAAATATAAGGACAATGCCAAACAAGAGTATGCCGGCTTCACCGTTGCCTAGGCCTGGAGCTCTTCTTTTAGGGGATGCCTTTAATATGCGGCATCCTTTAACTGGTGGTGGAATGACTGTTGCATTGGCTGACATTGCAGTTCTTCAGAGGCTACTTAAACCTCTTCATAACCTTCATGATGTATCATCCCTGTGTGAATATATGGAAGCCTTTTACACACTACGCAAGGTATGCATACTTGTACTAGACTGAGTTTTATTTTTCCTATACAAGCAATAAATGGATGAATTGAATTACTACCAATTCATCTTGTAAATGAAATATATTTAATTTACTGCTTCGTTTTTTGCCAGACTTTGAGCTGCTCATAGAAGATTCTATGGGGTTTCAGTTTAATTTCTGATATTTTATGGTGTTGATACTCTGTACTTCAAATACTTGATCCTAATTAAAATTGGCTTGTTTATGTCATATGCAGCCTGTTGCATCGACAATAAATACTTTGGCAGGTGCTTTGTATAAAGTGTTTTGTGCATCACCTGATCAGGCAATGAAAGAGATGCGCCAAGCTTGCTTTGACTATTTAAGCTTAGGAGGCGTGTTTTCCAGTGGACCTGTGGCATTGCTGTCTGGCCTCAATCCACGGCCATTGAGTTTGGTTTTGCATTTCTTTGCAGTGGCTGTGTATGGTGTTGGTCGGCTCCTGTATCCTTTCCCTTCACCAAAACGATTTTGGCTTGGCGCTCGGTTGATTTCTGTAAGTCCACATGTGCTTCTATTAGCACACTGTCAACATGGTTTTCCAACATTTATTGGTTCAAATTTTTCAAATTTGTTTCACTTTCAACAAAATATAAATTGAGTGCAAGAAGATCATGAATCTTCTTTCGAGATTTGTCCTCCCAGCTGCTATCCAAAAAATCAAGAAAAACAGCGTTTTCAATAACCAAAATTTAACCTGTCTGGTTTCTACAAGTGTAAGTTTTAAACCTTTGAAGTGAAACAATGCATATAGATTCTTAAGTAAAATAGAAAGAACAAAAATGAAATATGCACAATACACAGAGATTTACCCTAGAAACCCTTAGCTGGGAAAAGCAGCAAACCTTAGAGCCACACCTCTATCTCTTCATGTTAATTTTAGGTATGTTCTAAACTTCTATGCTTAGAGCAATTTATTTCAATTTTCACAGTGAGCTCAATATCTTTTCCAGATTAGCAATCACATCAGCATTAAAGTAAACTGCAGATAGAACATAAACATAAATTGCAGAAGACAAGCCAAGACAAAAGGACACAAGATGTGGCACTAGCCAGGGACAAATCCCAATAGTTCAGTAGAGAGAGAAAGAAAGTACATTTACAACAGAAGTCAACATTTTGACTTATCTAGATAAGAGCATAGATTATCTCTAATAAGATGATACATGAAATCAGTTGAATACATGTTGCTTCAACTGATTCTCCAAGATGACTCCTTCACCTATAATTACGCTACATCTCGTCATCATGCTGCACCTCACCGTGCTGCATCATGCTGCACCCATCATCACAATGCTGGACCTCATGACCATGCTGTACACATCATATTGCTGCACCTTATGTTGAACTGCTGTCCCATTAGCCATTGTTGCACCATGATAGCCACTATTGTCCTATGTTGCATACTGCTGTCCCACTATTAGTGACATAGCCATTCCATGTTAGCTTGCTGTCCCATTGTTTTTGTTGATGTCCCATCATAGTATGTTGCTGTCCCAACACAGTATGTTGTTGTCCCGTCACTGTCATTGTTGTCCCATCATAGTATGCTACTGTCCCATCAATGTCATTGTTGTCCCATCATATTATGTTGCTGTCCCATCACTGTCAATGATGTCCCATCATAGTATGTTGCTGTCCCATCACTGCCATTGCTGTCCCAATTGCTATTGCAGCAACATGTCTTGCTACTGTCCCAATTGCTATTGCAGCACTATGTCTTGTTGTTGTCCCAATTATTAGTATTGTTGTCCTGGGCATGTTTGAGTCCTTAAACTCTCATGTTGTCCTTGTTTTGAAGGTCACCTACAGCCCACCTTTTTAGCCATATTAGGCCTGCCTGCATCTGGGGCACCATAGGTTAGCATTAGGGCTGCCTTTAGATAGCGTTAGGGCTGCCCTTTAGACTGTGTTTAGGGATGCCCTTTAGACTGCATTTAGGGCTTCTCTTAGATTGCTTCTAGGGCTGTATTTTGGACAGCATTTAGGGCTTCTCTTAGACGGCATCTAGGGCTGCATTTTTGGACAACGTTAGAGCCTCTCTAGACTGTGTCTAGGGATGCATTTTGGACAACGTTTAGGGCTGCTCTTAGACTGCGTCTAGGGCTGCCTTTTGGACAACATTAGGGCCTCTCTTAGCTATGATAAGATTCCTCCAAGACTACGGCTAGGCCATGCTTCCTTGACAGCGTTTTTGACTTCTTCTTTGATAATGTCTAAGGCTAGGGCATCTCCTCTAAGGCAGCTCCCTTAGTCTTTTTTCCTCCAACGTCTAGGGCTTCCACTCCTAGATTTCCATTCCACTAAAACCCAAGATAGGTGGAGAGAAATCAAGATAGAAGTGTGTGTGATAAATGACTCTCAAGTCATCTCCTTTTATACTAAAACGTTGAGCACTTGTGGGGTTTATTTGGTTGTTGGCTGACCTTGACAAATTGTCTTATAACACAAATAAATTCATATCTTCATGAATACTTATCGGAATCGGATGATCTTTAGATCAATCCTACACCTCTCGATGAGAGGGATCCAAGAAAAATATCAGCTGCCATAAATAATATGACCCACATGGAGTTTGTCCCTAGTTGCCAATTTAACACTCCCTCTCAACTAGGGAGAACTCCATTCGTTGATCCATCTGCCTGACTGTATTATCTCTGAGTGCCTTGCACTGCTCCGCTCTACTTTGCTCTACTATGCTCTGCTCTTCTCTATTGAGCTCTGTTGAACCATGAAGAAGAAGAATTGATCGAGAATGTCTCATACCATTCTCTATTGACCCGAAGTCAGTTTCATATTAGGAGAGTGTGTCATACCACTCTTATTGACTCGAAGTCAATTTCATTGATCCCATATCAATATCACAAGAGTGTCTCAAACCACTCATACTGATCCCAGATCAATGGAGGTCATCCTAGCATAGGGAGTACGGTAGATACAACAATGCGTCCATCGTAGTACTACTATGGTCCCTAACCCCATTTCCCTGCTCATTGATCAGATGAGAGGTACTTCCCATGATTCCCAGACTGCATGGGTAGGATGCCTCGACAGGAGAACTAATCATCCTGTCCACAGTAGAATGAATCATCCTATCCATTGGTCACCACAGGAGAACTAATCATCTTGGCCCACAGGAGAACTAATCATCCTGGCTCACAGTCGCCATGGGAGAACTAATCATCCTGGCCCACAGGAGAACTAATCATCATGTTCCATAGTTGCCACAGGAGAACTAATCATCCCGGCCCACGGGAGAACTAATCATCCCGGCCCACAGGAGAATTAATCATCCTGTTCCATAGTCACCACGAGGTATCACAGGGAAAGGTTGAACCTGTCACCCTGTACATAGCGCACCACTAGGGTTGGGTGAGTCGCCCTGTGGTCGTATGTCACTCCAGTAAGTACCCCAAGCCCCTAGAGCGCCCAGAGCTCAGTGCATGCAACATTTAGGACTATTATACGAAGGTCTCTCAACAACTCCAAGTCGTTCGGGAAAATCACAGATTTGACCTTTCCCCGGGGCTTCGACAAAGTGTTTGTGACCTGTACATTAGTCTCAATGCGATGGAGCCTCCTCCTCATCGACTTACCATATCCCAGATAAGGTAGTATCTGATGTCTATTTGCTGCAACAATCATCGAATACGGGATTCCTCAATAATCAAATCCCCCCTTGGTTGTCACAAAGAATCACAGTGGTATACATCATGTGTACAAACAGCTCACTGATGAGCTTCCACAACCAGGTAGCTTCACACGAGATCATACTCGTAGCTATGTATTTGGTCTCGGCGGTGCTTATAGCAACCGACTTCTGCTTCCTGCTCATCCATGATATTGAAGCAGAATCCAGAGAGAACCAACACTGAGAAGTACTCTAGCGATCCTCCACACTGCCTGCTCAGTCAGCATTCGAATAATCATGCAGCTTCATATTTCCGGCAGTGTATCTCAATCCATGAGAGATTGTGTCGTGAAGATATCTCAAAAGATTCTTGACACCAATCTAGTGAGGCTCGACCAAATATGAGCTCACCATGCTAACTGCAAAGCATATATACGAATGGAAGTTCACCAAGAACATCAATGCAAATTAGTTTATGAAACTCAGAAACATTTCCCAAATCTAGCCCGACATCACCACCATATAACTTCTAAAAGTTAAGATCCTCGAGGTAGTCACATTTTTGCAGTTTACCATTCCATATCTAGAATCCAACTCCCTCTTACTTCTTCAAGTGAGAGGGTCTGCACCTGTCAGAAATAGGTCGTTTCTCAGAAGGTGCCAGTATGAGAGGTTTATCATCCACAACCTTCAAATAATGGTTTGGATCGGCTTCACTTTTAGTGAATCTCAGCTTCATCAGACAGTTATCAATCCTCTCATATTAGGCCCGGGGTGTTTTGCTTCAAGCCATAGAGGGCTTTCTTCTACCTACATACATGAGATTCTTGATCATGAATCTCAAACCCCTCGGGTTGTTCCAAATCTGTGGACTTGCTACATGAAGGGAATGAACCCCTTGTAAGATTTTCATTTGTTACATCTCGGACATGTACCTTCATGCTCTTCTTGAATTCAGGCATCCTTGTCACTATTTGACTCACATCGGGTAGGGTCCCATAATAAGTAGGCCTCCGCTGCTATAGATGAGATATGTCAATTGACATGATCCCCAATGGACCATCCTGCAACTTGATACAAATTGCCAACCATGAACCCATGAGAAAAAGTATTTTTTTAAATTTCATTTTCAAACACGTACCTTTCCATCGATGAATGCCCCCTATAGCCTTTGACTTCTATTGCTGAAATGGACACCAGGTTCTTCTTGCGATTAGGTACATAAAAGAGATTTTGTAAATGAATTGGGTTACCCTCATTCAATTAAGGGGTAACATTTCCTACACGCTTTCTGGGATAGGTGGCATTGGCTCCAAGTATATTCCCACGATTGTTTCCATCTCTACCAAATTAGAGAGAGCACCCTTCTATGTGATGAATTGCCTTAAAGCACTATAATCGATAAGCCAGATTCCCAAAGAATCTGAAGGAGAGGGCCAGTACAAGATAGCGCTTCTTTATCTTATTAGAAACAACATTTGATTCTTCATACTTGGGGTTCCTTGCTTTCTCTGAAGAGTTTGTTGTTTCCTTGATGACTTGCATTACCTGTCATTCCTCTGACCATTGAAGATGTCTTTGGAATGATTGTTATCATCATCAAGTGATGTGTCCCTGCCATTTGGACACTCCTTCACATAATGGCTGAACTAGTTATCTGCCTTTCCTTCCACCCTAAGATCCAGTCTTCCCAATGAAGTGATCTTTAGGTAGGCCATATTCCGCTGCGCCATTCTGATAATATTCTCTGCTTCGATTTCACCCTTGGTGAATTTGAAGAGGGATGAGGAACCCATTGATCCTTTTCTCCTTTCCTAACTGTCTTCGATGATTGCTCTTTCACTCTAGCTTGGGCGTTGTCTTCACCTCAGCTCTAATACCATGTTAATTTTAGGTATGTTTTATGCTTAGAGCAATTTATTTCAATTTTCACAGTTAGCTCAATATATTTTCCAGATTAGCAATCACATCAGCATTAAAGTAAACTGTAGATAGAACATAAACATAAATGGCAGAAGGCAAGCCAAGACAAGAGGACACAAGATGTGGCACTAGCCAGGGACAAACCCCAATGTGGGGAAACCCTTGATCAATTCTTCTTATATGTTCTTCAATAGTTCAGCAGAGAGAGAGAGATAGTACATTTACAACAGAAGTCAACATTTTGAATTATCTAGATAAGAGCATATATCATCTTTAAGAAAATGATACATGAGATCAGTTGAAAACATGCTGCTTCAACTGATTCTCCAAGGTGACTCCACCTATCATTGTGTTGCATCTCGTCATCATGCTGCACTTCACCGTGCTACACCATGCTGCACCCATCATCACAATGTTGGACTTCATGACCATGTTGTACACATCATTCTGTTGCACCTTATGTTGCACTGTTGTCCCATATGCCATTGTTGCACCATGATAGCTACTATTGTCCTATGTTGCATACTGCTGTCCCACTATTAGTGGCATAGCCATTCCATGTTAGCTTGTTGTCCCATTGTTTTTGTTGTTGTCCCATCATAGTATGTTGTTGCCCCATCACTATCATTGTTGTCCCATCATAGTATGTTGTTGTCCCATCATAGTATGCTGCTATCCCATCACTGTCAATGTTGTCCCATCATAGTATGCTGCTGTCCCATCATTGTCATTGCTGTGACAATTGTTATTGCAGCACCATGTCTTGTTGTTGTCCCAATTGCTATTGCAGCACCATGTCTTATTGTTGTCCCAATTATTAGCATTGTTGTCCTAGGCATGTTTGAGTCCTCAAACTCTCATGTTGTCCCTGTTTTGAGGGTCACCTACAGCCCACCTTTTCAGTGATATTAGGCCTGCATCTAGGGCACCATAGGTTAGCGTTAGGGTTGCCTTTAGACAGCGTTTAGGGTTGCCCTTTAGACCCTGTTTAGGGATGCCCTTTAGATTGCATTTAGGGATTCTCTTAGACTACTTCTAGGGCTGCATTTTGGACAACATTTAGGGCTGCTCATAGATTGTGTCTAGGGCTTCATTTTTGGACAACGTTAGGGCCTCTCTTAGACTGCGTCTAGGGCTTCATTTTGGACAGCGTTTAGGGCTGCTCTTAGACTGCGTCTATAGGGCTGCCTTTTGGACAATGTTAGGGCCTCTCTTAGACTGCGTTTAGGGCTGACTTTTGGACAGTGTTAGGGCATCTCTTAGCTGTGATAAGATTCCTCCAAGATTGCGGCTATGGCATGCTTTCTTGACAACGTTTTTGACTTCTTCTTTGACAATGTTTAGGGCTAGGGCAGCTCCCTTAGTCTTCTTTCCTCCAACGTCTAGGGCTTCCACTCCTAGATTTCCCTTGCACTAAAACCCAAGACAAGTGGAGAGAAATCAAGATAGAAGTGTGTGTGAGAAATGGCTCTCAAGTCATCTCCTTTTATACTAAAATGTTGAGCACTTGTGGGGTTTATTTGGTTGTTGGCTGACCTTGACGAATTGTCTTATAACACAAATAAATTCATATCTCCATGAATACTTATCAGAATCGGATATTTTTAGATCAATCCTACACCTCTCGATGAGAGGGATCCAAGAAAAATATTAGCTGCCATAAATAAGATGACCCACATGGAGTTTGTCCCTAGTTGCCAATTTAACACTTCATTGTATTAAATTGACTATAAACGTATACATAATACAATATTTAGGCATTCTGCAGCATTTAAAACCCTATTCCATTAACCTGAATTAAATTACAACCCTATTCCCTTAACCAGGATTAGATTGCAATGGGCCAAAATCCCATTGGCCAAAGCAGGTGCATACAAACAGTGTCTGGAGATAACCATGCACAAAATATAACACAATAACAACAAGAAGGATTGTTAAGTTTTAGGGCTAGGTTGTTCTCTGCTATGAATAATTCAAATTTTAAAAGTATTCAACATTTTCATACTTTCACCTCATAGCATCATATCATCATTAGCATGTAGAGAGAACAGTAACATCAACAATGCAACATAACAATAAAGGAACAACATAAGAAAAGCATACACAGTAGAGACACCAGGATTTAGGTCAGAGACTAGGGAAAAACCCTATAAGGAGGAAAACCCAATGTTCAGCTAAGATATAAAGTACAATAAGTATGAGACACATCTTACATCATCCAATACATTAGGCCTATTAGACCAAACCTGGAAGCAGACAAGTGTACATAGTTCTCAATATCACTGTTACGAGTATCTGTCATCATAGTCATAAGAGCATAGCACTTCACTGTCTGTCACTGTCACTGTCATCTGCAATATCAAGTTCATTGTCACTGTCTTTCATCAAGGTAATAGGTCATTGTCACTATCACACATCAAAGTCACTGTTATGCAACAAGGTGACTGTCATCTGGAGTATGTTATCACTGTCAACAAGAGTGTGTTATCATTGTCGTCAAGGTCACTTCACACATCACTGTCATATGTTCAAACATCACTGCTATACTGTCCATGACATCATTGACATGCAATCCAATCTACACTGTTGTCCCATCATAGTTTGTTGATGTCCCATCAATGTCATTGTTGTCCCATCATAATATGTTGCTGTCCCATCACTGTCAATGTTGTCCCATCATAGTATGTTGATGTCCCATCATTGTCATTGCTGTCCCAATTGCTATTGCAGCACCATGTCTTGCTGCTTTCCCAATTGCTATTGCAGCACCATATCTTGTTGTTGTCCCAATTATTAGTATTGTTGTCCTGGGCATGTTTGAGTCCTCAAACTCTCATGTTGTCCCTATTTTGAGGGTCACCTATAGCCCACCTTTTCAGCCCTATTAGGCCTACATCTAGGGCATGTAGGTTAGCGTTAGGGCTGCCTTTAGACAACGTTTAGGGCTGCCCTTTAGATTGCATTTAGGGCTTTGCTTAGACTACTTCTAGGGTTGCATTTTGGACAGCATTTAGGGCTGCTCTTAGACTCCGTCTAGGGCTGCATTCTTGGACAGCATTAGGGCCTGTCTTAGACTGCGTCTAGCGCTGCATTTTGGACAGCATTTAGGGCTGCTCTTAGACCGCGTCTAGGGCTGCCTTTTGGACAATGTTAGGGCCTCTCTTAGACTACGTCTAGGGCTACCTTTTGGACAGCATTAGGGCCTCTCTTAGCTGTGATAAGATTCCTCCAAGACTGCGGCTAGGGCATGCTTCGTTGACAGCATTTTTGACTTTTTCTTTGACAATGTCTAGGGCTAGGGCATGTCCTCTAGGGCAGCTCCCTTAGTCTTCTTTCCTCCAATGTCTAGGGCTTCCACTCCTAGATTTCCCTTCCACTAAAACCCAAGACAAGTGGAGAGAAATCAAGATAGAAGTGTGTGTGAGAAATGTCTCTCAAGTCATCTCCTTTTATACTAAAACGCTGAGCACTTGTGGGGTTTATTTGGTTGCTGGCCGACCTTGACGAATTGTCTTATAACACAAATAAATTCATATCTCCATGAATACTTATCGAAATCGAATGATCTTTAGATCAATCCTACACCTCTCGATGAGAGGGATCCAAGAAAAATATCAGCTGCCATAAATAAGATGACCCACATGGAGTTTGTCCCTAGTTGCCAATTTAACACTTCATTGTCTTAAATTGACTATAAATGTATACATAATAAAATATTTAGGTATTCTGCAACATTTAAAACCCTAGTCCATTAACCTGAATTAGATTACAACCCTATTCCCTTAACCAGGATTAGATTGCAATGGGCCAAAATCCCATTGGCCAAAGCAGGGGCATACAAACAGTTTCTGGAGATAACCATGCACAAAATACAACATAATAACAACAAGAAGGATCGTTAAGTTTTAGGGCTAGGTTGTTCTCTGCTATAGATAATTCAAATGTTAAACTTATTCAACATTTTCATACTTTCACCTCATAGCATCATATCATCATTAGCATGTAGAGAGAACAGTAACATCAACAATGCAACAGAACAATAAAGGAACAACAAAAGAAAAGCATACACAGTAGAGACACCAGGATTTAGGTCAGAGACTAGGGAAAAACCCTACAAGGAGGAAAACCCACCCAAATTTTATTCTTAGATATTCATCAAATGTTCAGTTAAGATACAAAGTACAATAAGTATGAGACACATCTTACATCATCCAATACATTAGGCCTATTAGGCCAAACCTAGTAGCAGCCAAGTGTACACAGTTCTCAATATCACTGTTACGAGTATCTGTCATCATAGTCATAAGAGCATAGCACTTCACTGTCACTGTCACTGTCATCTGCCATATCAAGTTCATTGTCACTTTCTTTCATCAAGGTAATAGGTCACTGTCACTGTCACACATCAAAGTCACTGTTATGCAACAAGGTGAGTGTCATCTAGAGTATATTATCACTGTCATCAAGGTCATTGTCAACAAGAGTGTGTTATCGCTGTCCTCAAGGTCATTGTCATACATCACTGTCATATGTTCAAACATCACTACTATACTATCCATGACATCATTGACATGCAGTCCAATCTACACTGCTATATTTTCCATATTGTTAAAATACAAGATAGTTACAGCCATGGATATTGCCCCTCATCACTGTCAGTATTGCTGTCAAGGGTGCAAGCAACAAAGCCATACAATACTAACAAGAGATGTTACTACCATAAGTAGTAACATATATGGCACAAAGATAAATATGTGAGCCATAAGAATAGATATGAGCATAGGGAATAATGTGAGCAACAACAGAAACAAGTATCCATAGAGAGTAGAATCTAGCCACAGGAATATAATCGACTCCACAGAGAAGCATGAGAGCCACACAGATAAGGAGCAAGCCATAAATAAATGCGAGCTATAGGTATAAAGTGAGAGCCATAGAAATATGTGCAAGCCACAAATAAAAATAAAAGTGAGCCACTGGAATAAAAGCAATCTACAATAAATGATGCGAGTCATAAGTATAACAAATACGAGTTATAGCAAATAAGAGCCACAGTGAATAGAGCGAGTTATAGAGAAATAAAGCGAACTAACGAACCATCGAGAATGAATGCGAGCTGCCCAGGATAATAATGCGAACCATAGAATGCAATCCTCAGACATGTTGAGAAATCTAGGGCAATAATGACTAGGAGATTTCTTTTCTTGATAATTGCTTGTGATATGCTTTTACTTCTTGTATTATGATCATCTCTTCGTTATGTTATCATTGTATTTTTTTCATCAAGACAATTACCAAATAAACAATAGAAGACAAGAGACACAGTATGTAGGCTTGTCAGCCAAGGCCAAAGCCTCTCACTCTTTGAGAGGAAAACCCAATCATAAATTCTTCTTATAGATCTTCAATTGATGAATACCAAGACCATGACAAAGACCCTTGACCCTAGAATCCTCCAAGACCCTTGTCACTTACCCTTGATGTTCTGCCTCTTCCCTTTCTCGGCTTCCTTCTACTCTTGGACTACTCCTCTCGGCTTCCTTTAGAGAATCGCAGTCTCTATCCTATCACACTGCTCTTCTCGGCTCCCTCTAGAGAATCTCGGTCTCTACTGCTCTTCTCAGCTTACCCAAAGAAACTCGGTCTCTTAGATCAAAAACCCTAGAATAGTGTTTCTCCTCGACTTCCCTATTGTGAAGGTTGGCCAACAAACTTATGTAGGCTCAGAAGCCCAACAATCACTTCTATTCATCCTCAACATTTGCTATAAATACATGATGCCTTAGCCTCATTTGGACACACTCATCTTCACACTTCTCTCTCTCTCTTTCCTCATTGATTGGGTACGGATTTCTAGGCCTCTCTCTCTCCACATGTCCGAAATTTCAAGAGAGCGAAATTTCAGGAGGTCGAAATTTTAGGAGGTCAAAATTTCAGGAGACTGAATTTCTGGACAATTTGACCAAAGTGTTGACCAGCATGCGTTGACCTCCTTTGACTAAGTTTTTGTAAGGGCTATTTCGGTTTGGGCAGGCCGCATTTCTGGGCACAAAAATCGACGCTAAACATTGACTTTGATCAGCGTTGACTGCAGCTAGGACTGACCATAGGTGGGCTGTTTGACCAGATTTTGATTGGGTTGTTTTGAGGGCTGATTCATCTTGCTATTTGGATGCTGAAGTTGATTGAAGTTGACCAATTAGTTGAAGGTCAAATCTACCCTGTTGACCAAAATTGGTTTTCTGGTTAGGGCTCCTTTGTTGTTGTTATAAATTATTAGATTTGTAAATTGTACTATCTCTCTTTGCTGAACTATTGAAGACTAAAAGAAGATTTGATCAAGGGTTTCCCCACATTGGGGTTTGTCCCTGGCTAGTGCCACATCTTATGTCCTCTTGTTTTGGCTTGTCTTCTATTGTTTATGTTTATGTTTATGTTCTATCTGCATTTTACTGTCATGTTGATGTGATTGTTAATCTGAATATTGATACTGGGCTAATAAAGAAATTGAAGTAAAATTGCTCTAAAGCATAGAACATACCATTGTTGTCTAAAATTAACATGGTATCAGAGGTGAGGTGAAGACAAAGCCCAAGCAAGAGTAAAAGAGCAATCACCAACGACAGTTTGACAAGTACAAAAGGTTCATAGGGTTCCTCATCCTACTTTCCAACTGAAGACAAGCTCCATGATAAATCTGACTATCATGAATGGAAGATGTCTCTTGATTTGACCCAGTTTTTTTAAAAACAGTCGGCTCGGAATTGGCTCGGCCAAGTTGGTCCGAGCCAACCTTGGATTTTGTGACCCGGCCATTGAACCGATTCGGTCGGCCGGGTTAATACCGAGCCAACCGAGTTGTTACACAATTTGGCGACTCGGTATTAACCCAGCCAGCTCGGCGGAGTCCTTATCAACTCGGTCGGGTTACGTACAGTGGCCAATGAACCCAAAAAAAGGCTTTTTTATTTTTATTTTTGGGGACTCCCTAGGCTTCCCTGCCTGACTTATGGGTTTCCCTGTTTGACTCTGATCCCTAGTATTGATATGTTATTCATGGTAAGTTAAATTCTTAAAGTAAAAATGACATTCTCCTTAATCTTCATTTTGATCCTTTTACTTAAATTTTTAACGTTACCATGAAATGACTCAGGATGTTTGAGAGTGGTTCCGTCTTCATTGGATTTCATATGGAGAAAGTAGAATTTTAGATTTCATTCAAAATCCAGCAGACTTATTTGTTTTTCAGGATTTCAGGATTGGGGGATTGCAATGTTTCCATTGAATTTTTTCATGTATTAGGGTATGGAACTCGCATTTAATCAAGAGCACCAATCGCTCTATGTACCTTGATGTTAGTGACATTGGTTGTCGAACTCCTCCAGGATTCGCTCCCAAACTGGGAACTTCTGAAAATGTCGCTCCCGCTCCCTTTTTTGCTCTTGCTCCCCGCTTTCGCTCCCACTCTCAAGTAACACTGAGCCAGAGGATGTTGGCAACTCTAGTAGTAGCCAGTAGTGCTGGTCACAGACTTTTGTTGTAGAGACCATTTCTAGCCTCCTTGGTTATGTGTTTTTGTTTTGATCTCTATATCATCATCGTGTATGTATTGGACAGTGCACTGGGTGCCATTTTGATATAATGGATATATTCATGAGCCTACTTTGATCTTATGTTGTCTTCTATCTATATTCTAATACTGTATGTTTGGAAACATGAATGAAAATCTTTAAAATTATGTGTTTTTATAAAAAAATAAATATTTAATGTATTTTTTACAACGACCGAGTCATTGAAATCGAGTCGGCCGTGTCGATACCGAGTCGGAGTTAGAGTTTTAAAACATTGATTTGACCTTGGAAGAAAAATAAGTGATGGATTATGTGCAAGGTAAAATCCCTGAGCCTCCCTCAAATGCACCGGTTGCTGCGAAGACCAAGTACAATAGGGCTGAAGTCAAAGCTAAGAATATTATCGAGGATTCCATTGACAAGCATCTGGTGGCGTATATCTCCGAATTGAAGACCTCCAAGGAGATCTACGATAGGTTGGTTGGCATGTTCAAGGATAGTAATGCTAATCAAATTCTATTTCTCAAGAATAAGTTGAAGGATATTAAGAAGGGCAAGGATGAGGATATTCAATCCTATTTCTTGAGGATTACTGAAATCAAGAATAATCTACTCTCGATTGGAGAAGTCATTCCAAACAAGGAACTTACTCTCACCGAGGACTCCCACCTGAGTGGTATGTATGTAGAACCGTCGTCCTCAACAATGATCGAATTCCAGGGTTTGAAGAATAGATGTCGAGATGCATTCAAGAAGAATTTAATGATCCTAAATACGAATACAAGTAATATAAAGCAAATAATATGTGTAGCAAATTATAAAAACGAAATACACATTAAACATCCATAGAAAAGCTAGAAATATGGAACTGTTGAGCCATTTTATTACTTTTTTGAAGGCTAAATACAATGGATAACAAGATGGTGCACTTGGGCTTGTCTCAATGGACAAGCATGACCAAACCTAGGTGACAAAATGGCTGAACTGAAGGTTGTCCAATTGCCGCACCAATTTGCACCGCGCTACCCTAGAAAACTGCCTTTTTGCTGAAGTTTGAATGGTTGGAAGGTGCACTTCTACTGCCCAGAAAATTACGTGCTTTTAGCCCCAGACTCCTTGGACTAAACCCAGAAAAACCCACGAAGGATTTTCATTGGTTTAGACTTCTGAAATTCAACCCCCTTGGAGCCCAGCTTCAGCTGCAACTGCAAAACTCGTCCTTCTAGAATTGCCTATAAATCCTCGCGAAACTGGTCCCAAAGTGTTAGGCTGACCCCTGCTATCAAATCCCTGACTTCCTGGATGGGCTTCTGGCCTATGGCACCTGCTCCCAAGCTCCATGAAAACTACTGGAATGGCCTTTGTGTTGTCCCCTAGCCCAACAATTCAAATTGCTGGAATGTTGGCTTTGCTCGCTGTAAAACTCAGCAAGAATGCTAACCTATTGTTGCACCCTCAACCCTTTAACTCTCTCGGCAAAGACCTGATTTTTGATGGCTCCTAGCTCCCTCTGCGTATTCTCCAGCTGCCCAGAAATACGCATTCCCTGCTCTGCGTTGAATGATGGTGTTGTCTCACAACCCTGGAACTCCTGAAGCATCTGGTGGCGTATATCTCCGAATTGAAGACCTCCAAGGAGATCTACGATAGGTTGGTTGGCATGTTCAAGGATAGTAATGCTAATCAAATTCTATTTCTCAAGAATAAGTTGAAGGATATTAAGAAGGGCAAGGATGAGGATATTCAATCCTATTTCTTGAGGATTACTGAAATCAAGAATAATCTACTCTCGATTGGAGAAGTCATTCCAAACAAGGAACTTACTCTCACCGAGGACTCCCACCTGAGTGGTATGTATGTAGAACCGTCATCCTCAACAATGATCGAATTCCAGGGTTTGAAGAATAGATGTCGAGATGCATTCAAGAAGAATTTAATGATCCTAAATACGAATACAAGTAATATAAAGCAAATAATATGTGTAGCAAATTATAAAAACGAAATACACATTAAACATCCATAGAAAAGCTAGAAATATGGAACTGTTGAGCCATTTTATTACTTTTTTGAAGGCTAAATACAATGGATAACAAGATGGTGCACTTGGGCTTGTCTCAATGGACAAGCATGACCAAACCTAGGTGACAAAATGGCTGAACTGAAGGTTGTCCAATTGCCGCACCAATTTGCACCGCGCTACCCTAGAAAACTGCCTTTTTGCTGAAGTTTGAATGGTTGGAAGGTGCACTTCTACTGCCTAGAAAATTACGTGCTTTTAGCCCCAGACTCCTTGGACTAAACCCAGAAAAACCCACGAAGGATTTTCATTGGTTTAGACTTCTGAAATTCAACCCCCTTGGAGCCCAGCTTCAGCTGCAACTGCAAAACTCGTCCTTCTAGAATTGCCTATAAATCCTCGCGAAACTGGTCCCAAAGTGTTAGGCTGACCCCTGCTATCAAATCCCTGACTTCCTGGATGGGCTTCTGGCCTATGGCACCTGCTCCCAAGCTCCATGAAAACTACTGGAATGGCCTTTGTGTTGTCCCCTAGCCCAACAATTCAAATTGCTGGAATGTTGGCTTTGCTCGCTGTAAAACTCAGCAAGAATGCTAACCTATTGTTGCACCCTCAACCCTTTAACTCTCTCGGCAAAGACCTGATTTTTGATGGCTCCTAGCTCCCTCTGCGTATTCTCCAGCTGCCCAGAAATACGCATTCCCTGCTCTGCGTTGAATGATGGTGTTGTCTCACAACCCTGGAACTCCTGAAAAACTTGTCGAACTGCCTCTCTAGGGTGGGCATGGATGGTCCCTCGAAGTAGAGGTTGAATCTCCTGCTTGAGAGATTCGTGGCCAAACATTCGGTTGACTCAGTTAAACAGCAAAGTGAACAATCAAGTAGTTTTGTTTGCAAGATGTAAGAATGAATCCCAAAATGAGAGCTACTCCCTCCTTATAACCCCTTGGGCCTCCCTAGCCTCATGTGGGCCCCTCCATCCACCTATTTGACTTTCCCTCTAAGATATTCGAATGGGCCAATTCTAACTCTCATGTGGGTGGCCCCCACATTCCACTATCAACCAAATAAAGTCGAAGTGCCTCCTAAGTCCCTAAGTCGAAAATGATGGGTTCTCTTCCTTAGCCAAAATTGTGCAAAATTGTGTAGCAACACCCTGTTACAAATGTATTTGAGAAGGGACATGACAGTCCTCCCCTCCCAAATGTTGCTTGCCCTCAAGCAACCTCAAAGCTGGGTGCTCCAATATGTGCTTACCCTCCCATGTGGCATCCTCATTCAGCAAGTTCTTCCAGTGCACCAAGAAATCCCTGATGGTCATGCTCCTCAGTTTCCTTTCCCTGCTCTCCAAAATGACCTCCGATTCCAAAACCAAGTGGCCCTCATCATCCAGTGGGTGTAGATCAATTGTTGTTGTCACTTGTTGTCCCAACACCTTTTTAAGGCATGAGACATGAAAAATATTGTGGATCGTGCTCCCCTGAGGCAACTCTAGCGCATGGGCCACCTCTCCAACTCGTTCAATCACCCGGTAGGGCCCATAGAAGCGTGGATGTAGCTTCTTGGTCCCCTTCTGCTTCAATGTGGACTGCCTGTAAGGTTGCAACCGAAGGTATACTAAGTCCCCCTCCTCGAAGTGCCTCTCCATCCTGTGTCCGTCTGCATATACTTTCGGCCGATTTTGGGTAGTCACCAAATTATCCTTGAGAGCCTTGAGGATATCTTAGCTCTCTTGGACCCAGTCTTTGGCCTTTGGGGCCCGACTGTCTCCAAAAACAATGTCAGCAAAAGATAATGCATCATATCCATATAGAGCATGGCAAGGAGTCATACCAATGGACATGTGTTGCGTGGTGTTGTAGTAGTACTTGCCCAGATGCAACCACCGAATCCAAGCCCTCTGCTGACTGATCATGTAGTTCCTCAGGTACCCCTCCAGCCACTGATTAACCCTCTCGATTTGGCCATATGTTCGAGGATGGTAGCTAGTGCTAGGAGTGAGCTCAGGCCCTACCAACATGAAGAGCTCCTGCCAAAAACCTCCCATGAACTTGTTGTCCCTTTCGCTCACTATGTTCTTGGGGAGCCCATGCAACTTGAAAATCTCCCGGAAGAATAGTTTTACAACCTGTGAAGCCATGTATCTAGTGGGGATGGCGAAAAGGTTGGCAAATTTGGTCAACCTGTCGACCACTACGTAGATGTAGTCCTTCCCCTGCACTGTGGGAAGCCCTATGATGAAATCCACAAAAATACTTTCCCATTTCCCCTCAGGGATGGGAAGTGGTTGTAGCAATCCTGCAAGGTGGATCAGTTCTTCCTTGTTCCTCTGACATGCTTCACACTCCCGTATGTGCTGCAGCACGTCCCCCTTGAGGCCCTTCCACGTGAATCTCTCCCTGACTGCCATACAAGTTTTCTGGAACCCTTGGTGCCTGGATAATGGTGAATCATGTGCTCCCTGGAGCACCCTCTCCCTCAACTACTAGTTGGGTACTAAGAAAATGAGCCCCTTGTTATAGATGACCTCATCCATCGCTTGGTAATGCTCATTTGTATGGGTACCCTCCAATATCTCACATGCCCTCCTATCCTTGGAGTACTCCACCAACAGTTGAGCCTTCCAATCATGGCAAATTCTCATGAGGGATAACCCAGATGGCCTTCGAGATAGAGCATCGACCACCACGTTGTGCTTCTCCCGCACATACTCTATATCGAAGTCATAGGCCTGCACCTTGCTGACCCATCTCTACTGGCTGTCTTTGAGGCCCTTCTACCCCATGAAGTGATGAAGACTGTTGTGATCAGTCTTCACTCGAAAATTGTTGCCCACCAAGTACTGACGGAATTTGGCCAATGCATGCATGATGGCCAACATCTCTTTGTCATATATGGAATATGACAACTCGTGCGGTAAGAACTTCCAACTCTCAAAAGCAATGGGATGCCCCTCATGTGACAATACTGCTCCAACTCCTACCTCGAATGCATCACACTCCATGGTGAATGGCTGGGAAAAATCCGAAAGTGCCAAGGTCGGGCAACTGCTCATCACCTCCTTGATGCAGTCGAAGGTAACCTGTGCTCCATCAGTGAAGGGTGTTGCCAGTTGTGAGAACCCGTTAACAAACTTCTTATAGTAGGTGCAAATGCCCAAGAAGCCCCTCAGCGCAATCACATCTCGGGGTACTAGCCAATCTCGGATGGCCCGAATCTTCTCCTCATGGACCTTCACCCCATTAGCACCAATGATATGCCTTAGGTAGAGCATCTTTGTCAAACCAAACTCGCACTTGGAGAGCTTGGCATAAAACTATTGCTCCTCTAGAATATGTAGTAACTCCTCCAAGTGTTGGAGGTGCTCCTCCCATGTCCGACTGTAAATCAGAATGTCATCAAAGAAAACTAGCACGAACCTCCTCAACTGTCCCCACAAGACATGGTTCATTCATGACTAGAAGGTGGCCAAAGCGTTGGTCAACGCAAATGGCATGACCAGGAACTTGAAGTGCCCATAGTGGCACCAAAAAGTTGTCTTAGGGATATCTCGATCCCTCACCCTGATCTAGTGGTACCCTGAATGCAGATCGATCTTAGAGAAGTACTTGGCTCCTCTAAGCTCATCCATCAGCTCATGTATGCAGGGAATGGGGTACCGGTTCTTCAGTGTCTTCCGGTTGAGGGCCTGGTAGTCAACGCACATCCGAAGGGTTCCATCCTTCTTCTTCACCAGTACCACTGAAGAAGCGAAGGGACTGGAACTTGGCCTGATATGGCCCAATACTAGTAGTTCTTGGATGGCCTTCTCTATCACGTCCTCATAGGCCTTGGGATGCCTATAAGGGGTGGTGATCACTGCCTGCATACCTGGCTCCAACTCAATAGTGTGCTCAAATCCCCTGTTTGGTGGTTGCCCTAATGGAATGTCCCCAAACACCACTGCGTACCTGTCTGGCAAAGCTTGTATGTCTGGTGGTGGTCGCTGACCCTGTCCCCTAGCCTCTGAGATCCTCAGCTCAACTACCCATTCAATGTCCCCATGTTGTAGGTTTGCCTCCATCCTGTGGGCCGAAACTGTCTGAGGTAGATAAGATTGCATGCCTCTCAAAACTACCAGTTTGTCATTCGGCCCAATGAACTCCATCTCTGGCTTCCTCCAATCTGTCGTGACTCGCCTAAGGGAATACAACCACTGGACACCCATCACCACGTTGGTGTATGGCACATCGACCATGGTGGTGGAGGGTTTGCGTGACTTCACCAGTCCACGCAGGGGCTCAAACAAGCCCTCAATGAAGGTATACACCCTCCTAGCCTCGGATAGATCTGGAACCATCATTGATAGCAGAAACTCTAAGATGTATTGCTCTGGGTTAGCCTATTTGGCACAATTGAGTGAGCTCTCTGAAATGGACCTCTGGATCTCTCTGGTCAAAACGCTCCATCACCCTCCTGGTGAAGTCCTCTTAAGAAGCCATGTGGGCATGCCCTAGGGTGGTAAAGCCATGAAACCAACAATCATGGGCTTCCCCGTCCATGTGCAACGTGGCCATCTTGATGACTTCCTGCTCTATCATCCAGTTGAGTTGGAAGTAGGTGTCCATCTTCTCAACCCAAGCCATAGTTGTGTATTTGGCAGTGCCATCAAAAGTAGGGAAATACGTCCTCCACAGCTAGTAGGTCTTGGTCCCCTGTCCTCCATAACCCTTATTTTCTCACTCTGCTTGAGCTTGCAGTAATCTTTGAAGGAGAGGGTTTCCTTAAAGTCTTCATCCATAAACTGCCATTCTCTGAAATAATCTTCCATCTAAGGGGGCTCTTCCCCCCTTGCAGGTTGGATTTTTGCCACTGGCAGGAAAGAAGGCAGTGTCGCATGAGTTGGCACACTAGATGATGGGTGGTGCGTTGCTGGTGAGGGATGATCGAATGGCTAAGAGGCCCCAGAAGTTTCCCCAAGCAGAAACCCTCTAGGAATGGTTCTCTCCCTATTTTGCCACCTGGTCTCTTCCAACATGTCTTTCTGACCCTTGGCTAAGTCATTCAGGGCCCTCAGGAGGCTGTCGAGAGCCATCTCATCCCTGCTCTTGGGTTCCACCATGTCCTCCTCCTCTACCACTGCTTTCCCTCTGTCCTCCATGTCTGGAGTAATCTCCAGCTCTCTTTATTTGCTCTAGTACCTCTTCCTTCAATAGGTGATGTTCTACTGGCCCCTTCTCTCATAGGAGACAATCCCCACAGCTGAGCCAAGAACTAGGCTCTGATACCACTGTAATGATCCTAAATAGGAATACAAGTGATATGAAGCAAATAATTTGTGCAACAAATTATAAAAACGAAATACACATTAAACATCCATAGAAAAGTTGCAAATATGGAACTGTTGAGCCATTTTAATACTTTTCTGAAGGCTAAATATAATGGATAACAAGATGGTGCACCTAGTCTTGTCTCAATGGACAAGCATGACCAAACCTAGGTGAGAAAATGGTTGAACTGAAGGTTGTCCAACTGCTACACCAAGCTACACTGTGCTGCCCCAGAAAACTGCCTTTCTCCTGAAGTTGGAATGGCTGGAAGTTGCACTTCTACTTCCTAGAAAATTATGTGCTTCTAACCCCGGACTCCTTGGCCTAAACCCAAAAAAACCCACGAAGGATTTTGGCTGGTTTAGACTTTTGAAATTCGACCCCCTTGGAGCCCAGCTTCAATTGCAACTGCAAAACTCAACCTTCTGGAAATTCCCTGTAAATCCTCCTGTAAACGGTCCCAAAGTGCTGGGCTGACCCCTGCTATCAAATCCCTGACTTCCTGAATGGACTTCTAACCTATGGCACCTGCTCCCAAGCTCCACCAAAAATTGTTGGAATGGCCTTTGTGTTGTCCCCTAGCCCAACAATTCGAACTATTGGAATGTTGGCTGTAAAACTCAGCAAGAATGTTGACCTATTGCTGCTCTCTCAACCCTTTCACTCTCCCGGCACACACCTGATCTCTGATATCTCCTAGCTCCCTCTACGTATTCTCTAGCTGCCTAGAAATATGCACTCCCTGCTCTGCGCTGAATGATGGTGTTGTCTCAGAACCTCGGAACTCTTGAAAAACTTGTGGAACTGCCTCCCTAGGGAGGGTACAGATGGTCCCTTGAAGTAGAGGTTGAATCTCCCGCTTGAGAGATTCGTGGCTAAACAGCCAGTTGACTCAACTAAACAGTAGAGCGAACAGTCAAGTAGTTTTGTTTGCAAGATGTAAGAATGAATCCCAAAAAGAGAGTTGCTCCCTCCTTATAACCCCTTGGCCCTCCATAGCCTCATGTGGGCTGCTCCATCCACCTATTCGACTTTCCCTCCAAGCTATTCAAATGGACCAATTCGTACTCTCATTTGGGTGGTCCCCACATTCCACTAGCAACCAAATAAAGTCAAATTGCCTCCCAAGTCCCTAAGTCGAAAATGATGGGTTCTCTTCCTTAGCCAAAATTGTGCAAAATTGTGTAGCAGCAACCTGTTACAAATGTATTTGAAAAGGGACATGACAAAGAAACAAGAATGGTGGAGCAAGAAATGCCTTCTAATAGAAGCAACCCCACTGCATTCTCCGCTCATGCCAAAAGGAGAAATAATGCAAGGTCTAACCGTCATTTCCATGGAAAGCCTAGATCTAAGGGAGGAAGGAAGGGCAAGTGCTTTGTTTGCAATAAGGTTGGCCGCTATGCAAGGGAGTGTCCAAATAGGAGGTACACATCGCATGATGATGATCACAATCATTCCAGGGGCAACTTCAAGAACAATGATTAAAGGAATGGCAGGTCCAATGGCAAAGGAAAAAGGAATACGGGACATCAAGGAAATGGTCGACCCTCCAAGAAATCAAGGAACTCCAGGTATGAAGGATCAAATGTTGTTAACAATAAGTGAAAAGAGTACTATCTTATATGGGCCCTCTCCATTGCGTCTCCTCCGGACACTTTGGGAAATTGGTTGATTGATAGTTGTGCCTCAAGGCACTTCACCGGATACAAGGAAGCCTCTCTAATCTGATAAAAAAGGAGACAAACTTGGAGATCATCCTTGGAGACGATGCCACCTATCCCATGAAGAGAGTAGGGCATGTTACCCATCAATTGAATCAATGTAACACTATTCATTTGCAAGAAGTACTATATGTACCTAATCTCAAGAAGAACCTGGTGTCCTTTTCAGCGATGGAGGACAATGGATTCAAGGCATTCATCGATGGAAAGGTACATGTTTGGAAAAGAAATTTTAAAGATGCTTTTACTCTTGGGTTCAAAGTTGACACTTTGTATCAAGTTGGAGGAAGTCCATTGGGAGCCATGTCTTGCGACACATTTCTACAATCTGAACTATGGCACCGGAGGTTCACCCATCCTCATTATAAGCCCCTACCCGATGTGAGACAAATGGTGACAGGTATGCCCAAGATCAAAGTAGAGCATGAAGGTGTATGTCCGGGATGTGCCGAAGGAAAACTTACAAGGGGACCATTCCCGTCGAGTAATAGCAAGACCACAAACATATTGCGGTTGATCCACTCCGACATGTCTGGTATGATGCCCGTAACCTCTTTGGGAGGATACTTATATTATCTCACCTTTACAGATGATTATTCTCGCAAGACCTGGATCTACTTCTTGAAGAAGAAGGATGAAGTGTTCACTTGGTTCCGACACTTCAAAACCTTGATCGAAAACTAATCCGAGAAGAAAATCAAGATATTGAGGACTACTAATGGGACTGAGTATGAATCTAATGAATTCCAAGATTATTGCAGAGAAGTTGGCATTAAGAGGGAGACTACAACGCCATACAATCCTAAGCAGAATGGTGTGGCTGAAAGGAAGAATCACTCTATTGTAGAAGTTGTTTGTGCCCTGCTTCATGATCAAGGCCTTCCAAAGTTTCTATGGGCTGAAGCTGCAAATATTGTCGTATATGTTCAAAACCATTGCCCAAATCAAGCATTGGACTTCAAGCCTCCCAAAGAAATGTTCATTGGTAAGAAACCCGATGTCTCTCATTTTAAATTTTTTGGAAGTCTCGTATATTTTCTTGTGCCGAAAGAGAAAAGAAGCAAATTGGGTGCATCTGGGAAGAAAGGAATCGTTGTGGGCTATACTGAAAATTCCAAAGGATATAGAATTTATGTGGCTGGTCAAAAGAAAGTTGAGATAAGTCATGATGTCACCTTCGACGAAGATATGGCCCTTAGAAAGATCAACAACCTTCCTATCCCAAGGAAGGGCAAAGAAGCTGACACCGGAAATCAGGGTGAAAAAGAGGACGTAATGATGCCTGATGTTGATGAACCTATGGATCCTATAGATCTTCCTCCTCATGAGCCTTCCTTCTCCAAGAAGAGATCATCATGGCTTAGGGAGACTCTCGAGGATGCTGAGAGACATATTGCACCAAGGGGGACTTTTCGTGAAAGTAAGAAGCCGAAGAGGTATCAAGGATATTTGACCACCATGAGCGCTATCATTCAAGATGAGCCTTCATCATTCGAAGAAGCTATGAAGCATCAAGTATGGAAGGATGCTATAAATGAAGAATACAAGTCAATTATGACGAATGATGTTTGGGATGGGGTCCCTAGACCCCAAGACAAATCGATTGTCACCTCTAAGTGGCTCCACAAAATCAAGCATAGAGTTGATGGAAGTGCAAAAAAGTTCATGGCTCGCTTTGTTGCTCGAGGCTTCTCTCAAAAGGAAGGTGTAGATTATGATGAGATATTTGCACCTGTTGCCCGATACACCACCATCCATTCGATCATAGCCCTTGTTGCCTCGTAAGGATGGAACCTACATCAGATGGATGTCAAGATCGCTTTCTTACATGGTTCAATCAAAGAGGAAGTCTGTGGAACAACCCGAGGGGTTTGAGGTTCATGATCGGGAATCTCATGTATGCAGGTTGAAGAAAGCTCTCTATGGATTGAAGCAAGCACCTCGGGCTTGGTATGAGAGGATCGATAGCTATCTAATGACACTAGGATTCACTAGAAATGAAGCCGATCCAAACCTTTACTTTAAGGTTGAAAATGATAAACCTCTCATTCTGGTACTTTATGTGGATGACCTCTTTCTGACAGGTGCAGACCATCTCATTCACAAATGTAAGAGGGAGTCGGCTTCTAAATTTGAGATGAAGGACCTAGGACCGAAGCACTACTTCTTAGGGTTGGAGGTCTGGCAAAAGCCAGGTGAAATTTTCCTATGTCAAGGAAAATGTGTTGTGAAGATATTGGAAAGATTTGGGATGGTGGATTGCAAGCATGTGACTACTCCGTTGGAACTTAACTTTAAGAAGTTATGTGGTAGTGTTGCTGGATCTGAATTGGGAAATGCTTCTTGAGTGTCATCAACTCATAGGAGCATTGATGTTCGTAGTGAACTTCCGTCTGGACATATGTTTTGCAGTTAACACATTGAGCCAATACATGGTTGAGCCTCATCATATACATTTGATTGGTGCTAAGAATCTTTTGAGATATCTTCGGGGCACAATCACTCATGGACTGAGATACACTGCCAGAGATGTGAGGCTACATGGTTATTCTAATGTTGATTGGGTTGGCATTGTGGTGGATCACAAGAGCACTTATGGATGTTGTTTTTCTTTGGGTTCTGCTTCGATATCTTGGATGAGCAGGAATCAGAAATCGGTTTCCTTGAGCACCGCTGAGGCCGAATACATAGCTGCTAGTATGGCCTCCTGTGAAGTTGTCTGGTTGAGGAACCTCTTCAGTGAGCTATTTGGACATGTGATGGATACCACCATGATCCTCTGCGGCAACCAAAGTGGGATCCAATTATCAGAGAATCTTGTGTTTCATGATCGCTCCAAGCATATAGATATCATGTATCACTTTATCCGGGATATGGTGCAACGAGGAGCAATAAGGCTCCATCACATTGGGACTGATGACAAGGTCGCTAATATTCTAACAAAGCTATTGGGGAAGGTCAAATTCTTGGCCTTTCAAGAATGACTTCGAGTCTTGGAAAGACCCTCTTATGAGGGTCCTGTATGAGATGGACATTGAGCTCTAGGAGCTCTGGGGGCTTGAGGTACTTTTTGGAGCAGTGAGCAACCATAGGGTGAATGGTTTAACCTTCCCCTGTGATACCTTTTGGTGACATTTAGGTAGGATGAGTGGTTCATCCTTCTCCTACTGAGACATCCTACCCAAGCAGTATGGGACTCATGGGAAGTACCTCTCATCTAGCCAATGAGTAGGGAAATGAGGATAGGGACCATAGTACTACCGATGGACGCATCATGTACTACCATACTCCCTATGCTAGGATGACCAATATTGATCTAGGATTAATGGGAACTGACTTCGGGTCAGCAAGAGCGGTATGAGACACTCCCTTTCAATTGGAACTGACTTCGGATCAGTAAGAATGGTATGAGGCACTCCTTTTTATTTGGGACTGACTTCAGGTTAGTAGAGAATGGTATGATATATTCTCGATCACTTCCTCTTCATAGTTCAGCAGAGAAGAGCAGTTTATTGATGGCAGAGATAGTACAGATGGGCAGATGGATTAGCAGATGGAGTTCTCCCTAGTTGAGAGGGAGTGTTAAAATTGGCAACTAAGGCCAAACTCCACATGGGTCATCTTATTTATGACAGCTGATATTTTTCTTGGATTCCTCTCTCCGAGAGGTATAGGATTGATCTAAAGATCATCCAATTCCGACATGTACAAATGAAGTTATGAATTTATTTTGATTATGGACAAATTGTCAAGGCCGGCCAACAAACTTGTGTAGGCTTAGAAGCCCAACAGTGACGTCTATTCATCCTCAACGTTTGCTATAAATACATGATGCCTTAGCCTCATTTGGACACACTCATCGTCACACTTCTCTCTCTCTCTCCTCATTGATTGGGAACGGATTTTTGGGCCTTTCTCTCTCCACACGTCCAAAATTTCAAGAGACCGAATTTCTGGACAGTTTGACCAAGCGTTGACCAGAATGTGTTGACCTCCTTTGACTGCGTTTTTGTGAGGGCTATCTCTATTTAGTAGTGTTGATTGTAGCTAGGGCTAACCGCAGGTGGGTTGTTTGACCAGATTTTGACTGGGCTGTTTTTGGGCTATTTTGAGGGTTGATTCATCTTGGTGTTTGGAGGTCGAAGTTGACTGAAGTTGACCAATTAGTTGAGGGTCAAATCTGGCTTGTTGACCAGCACTAACTTTTCTAGTTAGCACTCCTTTGTTGCTGTTATAAATTATCAGATTTGTAAATTGTACTCTCTCTCTGTCGAACTATTGAAGATTAAAAGAAGATTTGATGAAGAGTTTCCCCACATTGGGGTTTGTCCCTAGTTGGTGCCACAACTTGTGTCCTCTTGTCTTGGCTTGTCTTCCACTATTTATTTTTATGTTCTATCTGCATTTTACTATCATGTTGATGTGATTGCTAATCTGAATATTGATGTAAAATTGCTCTAAAGCATAGAATATACCATTGTTGCCTAAAATTAACAACATTTCTATTCCAACAAAGGAATTTTCTCATTCCTACAAGGAATGTACCTAAGCTCCCTCTTAGCTTAGGAATTTCCAAGTTTCTTCCAAGTAAGAAACTTTCTAGGCTCCCTCTTAATAGGGACCTATAATAGCTCCTTAGGTGGAGAAGATGGGACAATCAACTGCTTGAAGAACTCCTTCCTTTGATGTCATGAAATTCTTTGTCACGGAGTCTTCTTCCTTTTGGAACTTCTTCATAGGGCGCAGACCATCCATCCCTTTCATTCATGAGTTAGTCATGTCATCATTCCTTTCATCAGAAAGTGATCCATCATTGTACATCTAGCCTTTCTTCATGTTATGTTGCCTTCATCATGTTATCTTCTTCGGAAGGGTCTTACATCCTTCTACATTGTTCTCATTGAAGACATCCATAGTTCTTCCCTTCGGCAGCCCTGCATAAGCTCATCCAGATACTAGTTCATAAATAAGAAATGAACACTTGAATCATAATTACCTTTGTGATGGTCTTTCACCATGACATCTACCTGTTTGCATCAACATCCTGCATACATGTTGACATATCTCCCAAAGATATCCATTGTCAAGGGTCTCCTGACTTTTTCAGACTTCCATCAGAGTCTTCATATCTTTCCGGAAGAGTTCCTAGTCAAATCTTCTTGGTTTTCTGGATGTTGATTACCTTTACCACAGTTGCATATTTCACGATCTCTTCCTTCCTTTCTTCACACATTTCATTTCATTCCCAGGAACTTCCAATCAGAGTTCCTCAATTGTAGTTAATTGTCTCATACTTCATATGAGGACATATTATGTTGATTTGATCTAATTAAATATGTGAACCATGCATTCTTGCATCCCTTTGAAGGAGTAGATCCTTTCGTTGATCATGCCCCAGTGATCCCCATTATCTGCAACCATATGACATGACTTCCATGATATCAAATGTGAGCATACATATCTCATCTTTCTTTTGAATCATCCAGACTTACTGCAACAGTTTCTTTTGAATGAAGAGACTTCATTCCCTTGATCTGCTTCACTGTCATGTTATCATACCATCATTTTATGAATTCCACAAGATTGGAATTCTTGAAGAACCACTTTTTCTTCTTGATCGATGAATCTTGCAATGAAGATTCCATCAAAGAATCTTGAGGATCTTGCATATCTTTTCCTGCAGATGTTATATTTTGATTGATGTATTATAACCCTTTTTCTTAGATGACTTCTTCCTTCTTCATAAGTATCACTTGAGCTTCTAATGAGGTTTACCAAGAGCTATATCCTACCTAGTTGACTTCCATAGGCTTTGTTTCAGACATGTACTATATTACATGTGTCACGAGCTCTTTCTTCTAATGCTTCTACCATGATGCCATTCTCTAATATGATGCATCCGATTTTATTTTCAAAGCTTCCTATCTATAATACAATAGAAGAGTACCTTTTAGTGAAGGAGATCCTCTCAGTTATAGTAGAGATCTTTCACTTCCTCCTCCTTAGGTTTCTTTGTCTCAGGCTCTTCTACTTCTTCGGTAATATGGGCTTCTTCCTTATTTCTCTTGTTATTGTCCCTTTTAAGCTTAGGACAATATCTTCGATAGTGCCCATATTCTTGACATCCATAGTATTGTACTTTAGCTATGTTCTTCTTCTTCTTTTGAGCACCAAATTTTCCAAACTTTCCTTTTCTTCTTGACATAGCAACATACACTTGATTCTGCGCATTTGTTTCGACATCCGATTTTGCCTTTAGTCTAGTTTCTTCGATCTTACACAATGACCATAGATCTTGAAAGGGAGTGGCTTCTTTCTTCCCATAGATACTTGAAGTGAAGTTGCCCCATTCCTCTAGCAGTGCATTCACTACTACAGTGGTCATTTCTTTGTCAAACACTATTTCACCCAGATCTTGAAGTTGACCTCTTATCTCAGAAATCCTCATAAAATATGAGGCTATTCCTTCTTCCCTAGAGATCTTCAATTTGTAGATTTCTTACCTTAGAGGGATTACTTCTCTAGCAGTGAGAACGGAAAATAACTCTACCAATTTGTCATATATCGATTTTGCAGTGTCTAATTTTGATACATATGGGATGAGCGAGTGTTTGATGGATTCTATAAGAATCCTCTGGGCTCTTACTTCCCCCTTCATGAATCTCGAATATGCTTGAGTATCTTCTTTGGGAGGTTGAGTTATTGACCCTTTGTTGTGGTCCATAACTTCATTCTCAATGAGATTTACATCTGTTCTTTTCTTCCATGCAACGAAGTTTGCAGCCCCAACCAATTTGTTGCTTTCCTTGCAAAAAGGCATTTTGATAGTATCAGATGAAGTCATAAACTTACTTGAGTATCTGGTTCTTGCTTCCTCCTTAATCTTGATGTTGATGGAAGATTACTCCTTAAAAGGTGGTGAGAGTGTTTGCTTCACGATCCTTCTTAAATGTTGTAGCCTTCTTAAGATGATGATCTTGGAACTCCATCTAGGGTTTTGGTCTCTCCTTTTGCTTCCTTCTTGAGTATGATTTCAAGACTTCTTGCTAGAGAAAATTTCTTCAATCTAGGGTTTTGGTGTGTCGAAGACCTCGATCTCTTGCTTGGTGTTCTTTGACTTGCTTTTCTCCTTCTTTGAAACTCGACTTTTGTGTGTTTTCTTGATTAACCGCCCCTTCTTGACTTTAGCACCTAAACTCTAATACCATGTTGAGAAATCTTGGGAAATAATGATTAGGAGATTTCTCTTCTTGATAATTTCTTGTGATATGCTTTTACTTCTTGTATTATGATCTTCTCTTCGTTATATTATCAATGTGTTATTTTCATCAAGACAATTACCAAATAAACAATATAAGACAAGAGACATAGTATGTAGGCTTGTCAGCGAGGGCCAAAACCTCTCACTCTTTGAGAGGAAAACCCAATCAGAAATTCTTCTTATAGATCTTCAATTGACGAATACCAATACCATGACAAAGACCCTTGACTCTAGAATCCTCCAAGACCCTTGTCACTAGCCCTTGATGTTCTACCTCTTCCTTTCCCTGAATTCCTTCTACTCTTGGACGGCTCCTCTCGGCTTCCTCTAGAGAATCTTGGTCTCTATCCTACCACATTACTCTTCTCGGCTCCCTCTAGAGAATCTCAGTCTCTATCCTACCACATTACTCTTCTCGGCTCCCTCTAGAGAATCTTGGTCTCTATCCTGCCACATTGCTCTTCTCAGCTCCCTCTAGAGAATCTCGGTCTCTACTGCTCTTCTTGGCTTACCCAGAGAAACTCAGTCTCCTAGATCAGAAACCCTAGAATAGTTGTTAAATTATGGTATGTTCTATGCTTAAGAGCAATTTACTTCAAATCTTCTTATTAGCCCAATATCAATTTCCATAACTGCAATCACATCAACATGATAGTAAAAGGCAGATAGAACATAAATGTAAATAGTAGAAGACAAGCCAAGACAAGAGACACAAGATGTGGCACTAGCTAGGGACAAACCCAAATGCGAGGAAACCTTTTGATCAATTCTTCTTATATTCTTCAATAATTCAGCACAAAGAGAGATAGTACAATTACATAATTCTGTAATTTTATGACAGTAGTAACTAAACCCTAACCAACAAAGTTAAAGCTGGTCAAACAGGTCAACAATGACCTCAAGTCAACATCAGTCAACTCGGCCTCCAACGACAAGTACAAGCAGCCCAAAATAGTCATAAAATGAAGGTCAAACCATAGTCAACAAAAGTCAGTCTATAGTCAACGTTGGTCAAATATATGGTCAAACAGGTCAACACTTTGTTGCCAGAAATGCAGCTAGCCTAGGAGAGGCTGCCCAACCCAAACTGCAGTCAAATAGTCCTCTTCGCTGGTCAACACAGTCAAAATATAGCCCTGCTGCTCCACAGTCAACCCTAGTCAACATTTCCCTAGATCAGAGCTGCGTCCTTCCTTCTTCCCATGTGTGAGTGTCTTCCTCCTTTTACGTATACCCAATCAGACTAGGAGAGAGAGGAATGAGATGATGAGATGAGTGCCATAATGCCACAAGGTGTCCTCCTTTTATATGCCACATTGAGGATGAGCTGGGGGTGTAAAACACTATTTTGCTTGTTGGCCGAGCTTGACAAATTGTCAAAAAATACAAATAAATTCATATCTCCATGAATACATGTTGGAATCAGATGATCGTTAGATCAATCCTACACTTCTCGATGAGAGGAATCCAAGAAAAATATCAGTTGTCATAAATAAGTTGACCCACATGGAGTTTGGCCCTACTCGCCAATTTTAACACTCCTTCTCAACTAGGGAGAACTCCATCTGCTAATCCATCTGTCTGTCGGTACTATCTCTGCCATCAATGCACTGCTTTGCTCTACTCCACTGAACTATGAAGAAGAAGAAGTGATCAAGAATGTATCATCCCATCCTCAACTGACCCGAAGTTAGTCCTAGATAAAAGAGTGTCTAATAGCACTCTTACTAACCCGAAGTCAGTCCCAATGAAGAGAGTGTGTCATACCACTCTTACTGATCCGAAATCAGTTCCAAATAAAGAGTGTCTCATACCACTCTTACTTATCTGAAATCAGTTCCAAATAAAGAGTGTTTCATACCACTCTTACTGACCCGAAGTCAGCTCCAAAAGAGAGTGAGTTATATCACTCTTACTGACCCGAAGTCAATTCCAATTGATCCCAAATCAATGTCATCCTAGCATAGGGAGTACGATAGATACACAATGCATCCATCGGTACTACTATGGTCCCTATCTTCATTTCCCTACTCATTGGCCAAATGAGAGGTACTTCCCATGAGTCCTAGACTGCATGGGTAGGATGTCTCAGCAGAAGGATGAACCACTCTCCATGCCTACATGTCGCCACGGGGTATCATAGGGGAAGGTTGAACCACTCACCCTGTACATAAGCAAACCACTAGGGGAAGGCTGAATCACCGTATGGTTGTTCATCACTCCAAGAAGTACCCCAAGCCCCCCGGAGCTCCCAAAGCTCAAAGTATATATCATACAGGACCCTCATAAGAGGGTCTCTCCACGACTCCTAGTCGTTCTCAGAAAGTCAAGAATTTGACCTTACCTAGGGGCTTCGTTAGAATGTCGGTGACCTGCTCATTAGTCCCAATATGATGGATCTTTATTGCTCGTCATTGTACCATATCCTGGATAAAGTGGTACCTGATATCGATGTGCTTGGAGAGATCATGAAATACGGGATTCTCCGATAAACGAATCCCACTCTGGTTGTCGCAAAGGATCACGGTAGTATCCAGCGTATGACCAAACAACTCACTAAAGAGCTTCCACAACCAGACAACTTCACAGGAGGCCATACTCATAGCAATGTATTTGGCCTCAGCGATGCTTAAAGCCACCGACCTCTGCTTCCGGCTCATCCAAGATATCGATGTAGAACCCAAGGAGAAACAACACCCAGAAGTACTATTTCGGTCCACCACACTACCTGCGCAATCAACGTCAGAATAAACATGTAGCCCCACATTTCGGCAGTGTATCTCAGTCCATGAGAGATTGTGCCCCGAAGATATCGCAGAAGATTCTTGGCACCAATCCAATGTGAGTGATGAGGATCAACCATATATTGTCTCAACGTGTTGACTGCAAAATATATATTTGGGCGGGAGTTAACCAAGAACATCAATGCTCCTATGAGTTGACGATACTCAGAGGCATTTCCCAATGTAGGTCTGGCAACACTACCGCATAACTTCTTGAAGTTAAGCTCCATCGGGGTAGTCACGGGCTTGTAGTCTGCCATACCGAATCTCTCCAATATCTTCACCATGTATTTTCTTTGAGATAGGAAAATTTCTCCTGGCTTTTGCCAGACCTCTAGCCCTAGGAAATAGTGCATCAATCCTAGGTCCATCTCAAATTCGGAAGCCAACTCCCTCTTACATTTGTGAATGAGAGAGTCTGCACTTGTCAGAAAGAGGTCGTTAAAATACAACACCAGTATGAGAGGCTTATCATCTTCAACCTTAAAGTAAAGGTTCGGATCGGCTTCACTCCTAGTGAATCCTAACTTCATCAAATAGCTATCGATCCTCTCATACCAAGCTCGTGGTGCTTGCTTCAATCCATAGAGAGCTTTCTCCAACCTGCATACATGAGATTCCCAATTATGAATTTCAAACCCCTTGGCTTGTTCCACATAGACTTCCTCTTTAATCGAACCATGCAAGAACGTGCTCTTAACATCCATCTAATGTAGGTTCCATCCTTGCGAGGCAGAAGGGCTATGATCGAGTGGATGGTGGTGTATCGGGCAACAGGTGCAAATATCTCATCATAATATACACCTTTTTTAGAAAAGCCTCGAGCAACAAAGTGAGCCTTGTACTTTTCAGCATTCCCATCAGCGCCATGCTTGATTTTGTAAACCCATTTCGAGGTGACAACTATTTTGTCCTTGGGTCTGGGAACTGTTGATTTGGGATAGCATCAGATGTGCTCTAACCAGGAAATTTGGTGGAGAGGTTGGGGCACATGAGATCTCCAATACCCAGAAAGGGTTTGGGCAGATTCTAAATAGTTTGGGAGATATTAAAATAATTAATATTTTTAATGAAGTCCCTAAGTCTAAGCTTAGGGAAAATAAAATATCAATGTGAATTAATATAAAACTGTGTTAGAATGGTCCAAAGCTAAGTTGCACGAAACGGGGAAACGGGTACGAGTTTCCAAAACGGGAAGCGATACGAAACATGACCTCCCCAAATTTTGGAAACGGGGAAATGCGAATATATATATATTGAAAATATTTAAATATAGATATATATGTGCAATCATAAAGCATAAATGATACATTATAATTTATTACACTTAAACATTAAGATTTAATTTACATCACATCTACTCGTGAATGATCACATAATGAAAATAAAAATATCGGAATATCCAAAATTAACCTTTATTATATATCCAAATCTCAAAATCAGCCTTTATTTATATTAATATATGAGGTTGCAAGTACAATAAAGACTATAAGGCTGCAAGAGAGAGATCCAAATTAGGATTTTCTGTATCTACATCCCATTCTTTAGAAGGACCATTGTTTTATTGGGAGTCTCCTCCTACATAGTTGAACGACCTTAGTGCTCTTGATTAAATACACGTTTCATACCCTAGTACCCTACATGATCTTGATTATTGGGAGTTTCCCCTGCATAGAGGGCTTGGTTCTCTTGATTAAATACAAGTTCCATACCCTAGTACATGATAAAATCCAATGGAAACATTGCAATCCCCCCAATTCTGAAATCCTGAAAAACAGATAAGTCTGTTGGATTTTGAGTGAGATCTAAAATTCTACTTTCTCCATATGAAATCCAATGAGGGCGAAACCACTCTCAAACATCCTGTGTCATTTCATCGTAATGTTAAAAATTTAAGTAAAATGATGAAAATGAAAAATAAAGGAGAATATCACTTTTACTTTAAGAATTTAACATTACCATGAACTATATATCAACACTAGGGCAAAAGTTCACTTTTATAACTTTAGACAGGCAACTAGAAGCAACTAGAAGTCACTAGCATAACCTAAAAATAAATTAGAAAACAAACTAAATTTTATTTTTATTTTTAAACACAAGTAAAAAGTTGAAACGTGAGTCGTACGGCCTGAAACGCGTTTCAGGCCGTACTGGCCACGTTTCAGTTTCATGAAACGTGGCAGTATGGCCTGAAACGCGTTTCAGGGCCGTACCAAACGCGTTTCAACGTTTCGTACCCATTTCCGTACGGAAACGCCCCCTTGCCCTACGTTTCCTGCAACATAGCTCAAGACGTTGGACCTCATTCAATTGGTATTGTTACCCACCAAAGTGGGTGAACCCGTAGTAGAAAAAATTTCTCCCACACTCTGCATCCAGTGAGCCAGCCAGCAGCCCCTGACAACCACCACCAATCAATGACAAGCCATTGTTCATCTCCAACACCTGCCTCATTCATATGCTTCTCCCCCATCTCGCATGAGCACATGAACAAAAGTGGGCTTTCCAATCAAAAGGTGCTTTGTTCATTTTGCAATCGGGTGCTTATGCTTATTGGTACTTTAGCCTTTTAGAATGGATTATGGGGCGACCTTGAAGAAGGAAGGATTTTGACTGTGATCATGTTCCCTCACCTTACATGGGGGGTTAATCTTCAACCCTAGTCTAGTGGGGGACCTCCCCTTACGGCCTCATGGGTATAAGAGGGGCACTACTTGGGAAGCCCTGATTTGTTGTTTTTCCACGATACTGGAGTCTAGGTTAGAATTTTACAATCACTGATGCTACCAATCCAAGAATCACAACAAACTACTTTGAACAGCAGAACAATATATAGCAATAAATCAACATGTTATAATAACCCAACTTTGTTATATTAATCAAATTGTTAATACAAATGTCTAGGGCTCCCGTACGAGGGACAATGGCCCTCATACATCCACTAATACAAAGATATACAACTAGGGTTTGGTGCTAGTCACTTCAACAACCAATCTACCCTGAACAAGATACACTAACCAACTGGATGATGTAACATGCTCTATCAGCTCCTCTCGGTTGCACCCTAAACACACCTTCCCAGTCATTCGCCTCCCGATCTGCAGCAACACTAATCTGCTTCTATCAATGAACTAGCTCCTTTAGGTCACTGAACTCAACTTCACCTACTCACTAGTTGATCATTAGTACTTCAATGCATCAACACATCAAAACTCCTGTCGAGTTGTTCACAACTCCATTTGTGAACAACTGTCAACTACCCACTGTTGCTCCTCAACTCCTTTAGGACTTCTTGCCCACCTAGCTAATCCTTAGTCCTTCAAGGACACAACTCTTAGGGACTTGATTCCCACTAGTGTCTTCCTGTGTTGCCTGATGAAACACACTTAGAGCATGGAGGGATGCCACCTATCATTGCAAGATGTCCTTCTCCCACAATGAACTTGAGTTGTGATGTGATCTACTCCCTTGACCTCCTTTCTTCGTCCTTTAAGAATCAATCCTGATCTCACCAACTTCTGCCTCTCCTACAAACCATTTGTTCTTCAATGACCTACACTTAGGGCTTGGAGCAAGCCACTACATCCCTCCCAAACAACTATTCTTTTGGCTGCTCCACATTGTCCTTCAATAGGACAACATCCACTAACAACTCACATCAACTCAAGAAGATGACCAACCTATCCTGCAACCTCCTACTGCTCTTCTTGACATGACACATGGGCAACTATTGATGTAATCTGCTTCTAGGATGTACCAACTAAATTGTCCACTCTAGGACTAATCCACTAGCAACAGAACAACTTGAGGATACCAAATCACATATCTTCTTGGGATCGTTTCTTTGTTGTTGGAACTCGGCCTGGTTAGGGCACACTTGCAATCCACAACAAATTTGCTACAAAAGTGAACTCTACAACTGCAACATTCCTTCTTCTAGGCTCATCTTGACTTCGTTGGTTGCTAGGGCTATTTCCAACCCTCTATTTAGACCGTCAGCCCCTCTCAAAGCTGAGATATCGGGCTCAGTCTTCCCTTGAACTCTTGCACAGGCCTACGGCTAGATATTTCTGAGATCTGCCCACTAGAATCATGCCAAATGTAACCCAGAAGTCCCTCAAGTACTCGGCCTTGCAGCATATTCAAATCTGGCCAACAACCACAAAAAACACCCTAGACAAGGTCTCCTTTTCCTCCTCACTGAGCTCCAAATCCCTACGACCAATTCAAATGAATTCTCCTTTTGTTTGTTGCACATTGAATGTAGAAACAAGGTCACAAAATGTCTTATTTATATATTTCCTTAGGGTGTTTGGACAACCATCCAAAGGACACTTCTAACTTCAAGCTGACCTAACTTTTGTTAACAAATTTACCCACTTAATGTTAGCTTTTGTAGCATCAAATGGTGTTATATTCTCAAAATTTTGTGGAGAGACTAAAACACAGGAGTTCTACAAAACCCAAAAATCGTTTCTAGAAATTCCACCTAGAGCTAGCTCAATTAAATTAACTGACCATCAATTAAAATTTTCATAAGTCTGACTTAGGAAAACTGGTTAATTAATAGTAATTAATTGACAAAGGTGAGAATTCTCTAGAAACTCACACGGATTGACTTAGCGATGATCTCAGCCATCGATTAAGTTTGACCCTTGGCCATTGGAGTCCCAACTAGGGATTATAAGAAGAGGTCGATGGTAGATGGATAGATACACATCATAGTGAGTGAGACCCAGAAATGCGAGTTCCTTGGGTAGTTCGAGCTAGCCAGTAATAGCGCTCGAGCCAGAGGGGACGTTGGGCTAGAGAGGGGTAGAGAATAATGCCAAGGAATATTTTCCAGTTCGAGAGAGTAAGAGAGGAGGCCAAATTATTTCTCTAAGATGTTACAGAGGGGCCAGTGTTGAAAATATCGGTATCGGCAAAATATTAGCGAGGGTCCGGAAAACATCTTATCGGCAATATCGGCAAAATATCGACAAATATTGGCAAGCATAAAAAATGCATAATATATTCATTTTTTTCAGAATTTTAAACATATAAAGCAATAACAACATGAAATAAACACATTGGCACATAAATATGAAGAAAGCACTGATATATATGATGTCAAATAGAAATGATACATCAAAAGATGCCAAATGATGTTGATCCCTGATAATTGTCCATTCAAGGACTCAAATGTGGAGAACCAATACAAAATAACATCACATATATAAAAGTATCTCATCATCATGAGCTATATGTAGCATAACAAATAAACCTAGCAGCTATCTATTTGAAATCACTGCCCTCTCCCCCTTTTACGGGAAACATGATGGGCTATTTTCTAGGCCTGCCCCTAGTAGTAGAAGGCCCTGGCCTTGCATTTGCACCTAATGTCAAATAATGAGTGCTAGGTATAGAGTTGTGCTCTCCTATATCTATAGCAAATGGTGTTGATGCTAATGCTCACACAGTGTCCTCCTCCTCCTCCTCCGAGTGTTTCTCCTCCTCCGAGTCCTCCTCCTCTTGTTGCCCCTATTCTAATTGATCATCTAGCTCTAACCATGAAGGTGACTCCTCCAAGATGGGCTCCTCAGACTCCACCCTCCACTGAGACAATACATCAATATTGTCTAAGGAAATGGAATCTGGATCCATTGGTGCTTCTGTTGTCTCACTCGAAGTCGGATGTTGTAATGCACATACACTAAATCATTGAGGCGTGTGAACTCCAACCTGTAAGAGTGTCAAAAAGCCTAATAAGTCTTGACTCTTGACACTTGAAAGTCATAAATTAAAATTTAAAAATTACAATAAGTGTAATTGCTCCACTGAAGGCTAAAGCTCAAAGTTATACCTGTTGCGCTTTTTTGCGTGTATTTTCTCAAATACACTCTAATTGCGCTCACACCCTGAAGAGCTACATGTTTGACTCAAGATTCTTATCGCCAATTTCTGCAAATTTGGTGCCCTTGCACCATAGCTTCGCCACCAAATATCTACAACAAAATAAAGAAATAAAAAAAATTGAAAACTTAAAACATAATTAAACTTTCAAATAGAAGTTACATAATTGATTTTTAAAAAAATAGAATTATAAGTAAGGAAATTCTAAGTTGAAAATTCTAATTTCTAATGAGTGATGACTTGTCACTTATGTGGCATGAAGAGGGTCCTTTCCCTAATAGCATCATCAAAGCCAAATAGGCCAACTCAATCCCGATAAAACTGTATCTCACGATTGATTTCGCTACAAAGCTCAAGATCAGGTACCATCCTATGAATACAGGAATGGAGCCCTCCCATCACCTCGCCATCAAAATCAAAGCCGCATTTGTATGAAAATGTGGGGTTGAAGAAGAGCGTCGTTGCATGAATGGGTCAATGAAGCATCCCTGTCCACTGACTATCAATCACATCCCATAACATCATATGCCTATCAAGGCCAGCAAAACCCTTGTCTGCATAATAAGAATGAATGGCCTCCTTGGACCTATCCATGGCCTCATACAAATAAGCCATTGCAAGCTTCTCCCCATCTACCAATCTGAGAACCTTTACTATATGTCCACTAACTGAGCATGCTTCTTCTACTCGACGCCAAAACGTGTTACAGTACACCATTTTTGCAATCGCTTTCCCATCCTGTCTCTTGATGTATCTACAATTACGCCAGTCATCAAACACAAACATTTGCTTCAACTCGAACTGACATCGAAGCAAAGACTGAAGAGTAATAAAGTTTGTGGCAAAACCTATGATCGCAGGACGCCGGAACTCCTTGTTTCTAGTGAACTTCCTCATGAAGCTAAGAACAAAAGCATGGTTATAAATAAACTTGGGGACACTCCTAGCCATATCAACCGCCTCCTTGATGAAGGAGAGTTTCCCCATATCCTCAAGCAACAAATTGAGACAATGTGTTGCACACGGAGTCCAAAACAATGTGCGATGCCTCTCCATAAGCATCTTGCTGGCAGACACATAATTAGCTACATTGTCTGTTATGAATTGCACCACATTCTGAACACCAATCTCCCGAATGAACCCATCTAACAACTCACATATCGTTGTTGCATCTTTGATATGTTCTGATGCATCCACTGATTTAATAAACATGGTATCTTTAGGACAATGTACTAAGAAATTTAGAAGGGTCCTACCCTTCTTATCTGTCCAACCATCAAACATCACTATGCATCCAGTAACTTCCCATGTTTTTTTCAACTCCGCCAATCTAGAGTTGATGTCCTACTTTTCTGCTTGAAGAATTGGCCCCCGCAACTCCTCATATGTAGCACTTTTGTACCCTGGGCCCACAACAACAATAGCATCACACATTGGCTGCCAAAATGGATTGGTTTTGGTGATGCTGAGAGGTAAGTCGCTCCAGAAAAGACACATCCCCATGACTCTATCTGCTTCTTGCTTCTCCTTTTTTTTAACAAGTGATTTTATGCCAAGTTGTGATCCATGTCCTGTTTGTGGAACAAAATATGATGACCTCGCACTAGCAATAGTAGGTGATGCTGTGGAGCCCCTCCCACTACCCTCAGCATCAAAATCAGGAGAAGGTATCCCAAAAGATCTACCTGCACATTCAACCTTGTTTCTTTCTGTCTCTTCCTTCTTTCTGTCTTTTTCATCAATTGCCTCAAGAGCTTTTTGTATAAGCTCTGAACTAGAAACTATACAAATCCCAACATCATGTCCAGTGAGTCTAGCCAGATGGTATTTCAATCGTGTAAATCCTCCTGTCATCTTGGTCCCACACAATTTGCATGTAAGATATTCCCGATTTGTCCCACCATCAGGCTCCCCATACCCCCAAAATGGATCCAAGGCTTTTGGCATATTTGAATTTTGTAGTGAGCTAATTCAAACCTAGGGCACCAACAACAACAAAAAATTGGAATTCATAAGTAATAACCACATAATTTTACAAAATATTTTTTTTGCTACATTATTTGCACTGTGAATTCAATGAAAAACCATAAATGACAATAAGAGGGTGCATTTGAAAGTTTAAAAAAAATGGAATTTTCTCTCCAAATATGGAGAAAACCATTGCATTTGCTCATGTGCGTGAAAATCATAGTAAATGGAAAAAAAAAACAAGCAAAATGATTGTAGGCAAATAGGCAAGCAAGAATAATCCTAAAACTATCAAAAAATTCATTAACATAGGGGTTTATTTGAACATACATGTTAATGGAAGAAATGAAATTGTTTCATTGTTCTTCAATCTTAGATCAACAAGATCTTTGTTGTTGGTGGCGATAATGGTTATTCAACACTCAAACCCTCTTTCGCAACAAGCACATAGCTCTCCCCTTCCTTCTCCAGCAATCAGAGATGAAAATGATTGAAAAAAAAAACAAAATTGGCCTTTTCTAGTTGCGGCAGCTTTTCTTGCTGTTGCCCGACGATATTTTAGATCGTAGCACGATATTTTCCCGAGATATCCCTGATATTTCGGAAATATCGCGATATTTCCTCGGTGATATCTCGTCTCCACGAAAATATCGCGATATTTCCGAATATCGACAATATTGTCTTCACTGGCAGGGACTACACAGTGCCTCAAGAAGGCAGTTCGATTTACCAGGAGAGGAGGTTGTTTCAATTTCCAAAGGCCAATAGGATTTTCCAGTACACATGAGAGACACTTCCCGAATCAGCAGCACGTAGGACAATTTGATTAGCATCAATTTTGGGCTGAGTGTGTGGCAGGTTGTGTAGAGGTGACGCAAACCCTCCGCAAAGGGCTTGGACAACCCGCTTTTCAATTGTCAATTTGAGACAGGATTGCTTGGAGAAGAAGGTAAATTCCCTCAAGTGATTTTGCCAATATTTCTTTCAAGTTGGATAGCCAGTTGGGCATCCAAATTTATTGTACTCAGAATTCATTGCTGCATAATAATAAAAAACCTCAGTTGTTGCACCGATTTTCCCACATTTGGTTTTCTAAGGATATTTGTCCAAAAATAAGTGTCAATTTTTATGTGTGTGTGCTAGCATTTCACAATTTTCAACATTTTTTATTTTTGCGGCGTTTATTTTATTTGGTGAAGAAATTGCAATGTGATTCATTCGATATTAATCGGAAAATTAATAAATTGTTAATCAAATAAGAGAGTTAATTCTAGTTGTTGCATTTCAAGGAATTTTCACATGGTATCAGAGCAAATTTGACAAACAAAAGGCTCAAAGTCAGAAGAGCAAAATTTTGTTGTTCAGAGGAGCAGTGTGCCGAAATTTTTTGGCGTTGCGCAATGCCTAGCCAAGCAACACGAATTGTTGGACAGGGTTTGATTTTCTCGAGGCAATAGACAAGGTCAATTTATCCAAGAAAGCGATTCCAGCAGGTAGAGGGAGTAGCAACGCAGTATTTTCGCAGAGCAAATCTATTGTTTGGTCAAAAAGGGCTTGCAACGGTTTGCTAGAGAAGATTCAGTACCAAGTGGAAGAGAAATAGCACAAACAATTATACTCGGGATGTCTTCAGTAAATTCTACAGAATTTCCTACTATGGCCATGGACAAATTTGATATTCAGGGAGCTTCAGAATTGTCTTCCAGATTGGAGGATGAATTTGCTTACTTAAATATCTCAACTTCATAGGGTGTGTGATATATCGCCAGTGGAGCGTAAGCTCACATGACAAGGGTTAGAGAAGATTTCTCTAGCTACATTGAAGAGCAGATGGACTTCCAGATTACGATGGGAAATAGGACCAAGTGCACTCTAGTGGGGAAAAGTGGGGAGAGGTACCATCGATTTTTAGAGGGAGTCTGAAGCAAGTACCAGTGCTACAGACGTATTGTATGTGTCGAGATTGGGTGTGAATATGATTTCAGTATCCCAGCTACAAGATAAGGGATATGATGTCCACCTTGTAGGAAGAAGGTGTTTGTCAAACATCCAAGTTGAAAGAGGGTGAAATAAATTGGAGTTCGAAGCAACAGGTTGTACAGGTTGTAGCTCAATTCTCCAGTGGCACTTATAAGCAACGACAGTAACAAGGGGAAAGACATGAATGAGCTTTGGTATAAGAGAATGGGACATTTACACCATGGAGCACTTAGAATGCTCAAGGAGACGGTGACAGTGTTGATCAAGGTTATCATTGATGTCAATATGGCATTGTTGATGGAAAGTACTCTTATAATACAAGAATAACCCTTGTTGCCCTAACCTCACGCAAACCCTAGAAAACCCTAAACATGAAAATGATGCATCATCTAATGATGAACAATGAAGCCCTAGATGCCCATGATCTATCCTAAATGCTCTGTGATGCCTAAAAAATCCCTAGCCCTAATCCTTGATGCAAGCCCTAAAACTAATGCTTGATATGTGATGCCCTAGCCTAGATATGTGAAGAAACCCTCTTCTTGTTGTCATAAACTTGAAGGCCTAATAGATAAAAAAATGGAAACCCTAATCCTAGTGTCAAGCCTTAAATGAAGGATGCTTACCTTGAATGCCAAAACATAGACATAAAATCCTAAACGTTGCCTTAAATGCAATAGTGATTATGGTTTCACAAATAAATTTTATTGATGATAAAATGACCTTATCTAATGGTGTAATTGGCATAGGATTGTAGAGGAGGTGAAGCCCTTTCCAACGAGCTATCACTCACCCTCTAACTCCCAGTGGTTTAAGACAAAACGATTTTTTAAGATAATAAATCCTATTCGCTACCCTAGTCGACTTAAGCTCAATTATACAAGCCAACCTCCCTCCAAAGATTCATGTCCCTTCACTTAAAATCAAAAAATTATATATATAAGGGTTCGTACTCCTTCATTTCTTATCCGTCGAATCAGTGTAGATCATTCAGAGCATAATGCAGCAAGTGAAGTCCACAACTCGTGAACTAAATGTTGAGGAAAGAGTCCAAGGTTAAATATGTTTGGCTAACCTATGATAAGGACTGTGGCTCGGACCTATGACAAGAATCTGTGATTGCAAGCCTGTACTAAGGCTCGGATCTATTGAGTTAAGACCTCGTATCTCACAGAATTGGGAGGATAATTGGCACAGTGACCACCTACAAGACTTTGGATCAGTAATATAAGGGCTTGGACTTGTGGAGTAGCTTCAAAACATGCCTCAAACCTGTGTTAAAGCCTCGGACCACTCTTAAAAGAGCTCAGACCTATGGAGTAGTGTCTTGAACCTATGTTATCTTGGAAGCTCGGATAACAAGCACACATTAGGACAGCGTTGATATTTCGGAATGTGTCATTTATGCCTTGGACATGTGCAAACATTGAACCTCTATTTTTTATTGTAGACAATGACCTTTCCTTGGAGCTTGGATATAACAGTGGAGGATTGATGATATAATAAATTTGTGGAAGGTTCGGTGAAGGCTTACATAATTGTGGAGAAGTTCGGTTATAATTTTGTGGAGGCTCAAACAATCAAGGCCTAAAGCCTTATGCTCAAACCTGTGATCATTTTGAAACCAGACACCTGTGGAAGGATAGTAGTTACACTTTGATGAATTAAACAGTCAAGCACTTGGAACCTAGAACATTGTTGAAGTATTACCAAAGGCATTTTAAAGTAGTCGTTGAGCTGACATTGAAGATCCTTGAAGCAGAAGTAAGTTGAAGAAGTCTTATCAAAGTATTTGAAGAAGACTTTAATGAGACTCTCTTGGAGATATTCTTGAGCAGCCTTTGTGACAATTTGAATCATCTTTGAAGTTTTGGTAAAGCTGCTTGAAAAGGATCATTGTAAAGCAGCGCTTGAACCTTTGAAGAGGTTTAGAGCAGGAAATTGTGAAGCACTTTAAGTTTGGTGCAGAACTTGGGTTGCCTATTGAAGACACCTTGAGTTTGTTGAAGACAATTGGAAGCATAATACACGTTGAACTTGGAATCTTATAAAGCAGTTGGAGTTGATCTTGAGCATACCTTGGAGAGTCATCTAGTAACCTAATGGAGACGTTATTGGAGACCATGATGCACTATTGATGTCATCATGAGGTGACCTTGGAGAATTTGTTTGGGTAACATGAAGAGTTGTGGAGACACTTTCATGAGAAGATAAAGTTGTCATTGACGAGCTAAGTGCCTTGGAGATTGTTTGAGGGCAGTGCTAAAGGTCAAGATATTGTCAGGGCTCATTGCAAAAGAAATTGAGAGCCGTGAAGAATCGTTAATCTTATCTTGAAGAATCAAAGCACAGGGTTGGAGCCCTAGAGGATAGAGTGCTCAAGGGACCAAGTTGGAGCCTGTACCAGAGAAGCGGTTGGAGCCCTAGAGGTTGGTGCCTCAAAGTGACAAGGTTGGAGCCTTGGGAAGATAAGGTTAGACCCTAGAGGTTCGAGCCTCATGAAGTCCAAGTCGGTGCTTCGCAAAGTACAAGTTGGAGCTTGGTGGATTGGAGATTAGTGTCTTCATCTAGGGTTGGAGTCCTAATTATTACTGTACTTGATTGATTGTAAAGAGGATTGGAATCCTCGTCATTGATTTGAAAAATAAAATTATTATTTTATCACTGTTAATTTTGTGTTCTTATTATCAGTGATCTTAACTAGAAAAAATATTGATTCACCCTCCTCAATATTTCCAACAATTAGTATCAAAGCTGTGAAAATTCTTAAACCGGAATCTCTACTGCAGCAAACTGATGTTACCTCTCCTACTTGTTAATCCATAAAAGTTATTTACTGTGTTCTACAGTAAATATCAAAGTAAATACTACTGCAGCCTTCACATAATTAAATTATAAGCGGAAACAACATACTGAGCAAGAAAGAAAATACAACACAATAGACATCGTTATTTTTGGACAAAAGTCCCCAGAAAAACCTAATGCAAGAAAATTGGTGCAGCAACTCTGAGGGTTTATTATTATTGAGCAGTAGCAAATTCTGAATACATCTTTGAATACCTCACAGGGTTATTTAGTTACAAAGAGAAATATTAGAAGAAAGATTTGTGAGATTACCTCACACAATCACTGAGAAAATCTTGGCTGATCTGGATACTGAATGAATGGCCTCTGGCAAGCCCTATGTTGCTCTGAGCAGTCCTCACGTAGGCTCTGTGTCAACCTCTCTAGGCTCTGCATCACTCAGTCTGTTGATCGATTTGTTGCCCAAAGTCTTTGCTCTCAGCCTCCTGATCTCACACACCTACTCCCGACTTCTGAAACTGACTCTCCTCAGCAAAATCTTGGACTCTCTCACCCTCTGCGTTGCCTCTATGTGGCCCTTCGTGGCCCTGCATCAGCCTCTACATCAGGGCTACTAGATCACTCTCTGCCTCTCTATGCTGATGATTCTCCGGTCAATAAAATCTTTCTCTCCAAACGTTATCCCTGCCCCTCAACTACAAGAAATCTCCTCAATCGAATTTTCCTCCTGAGAACTTCTCACTTCAGAAAATCGATTTCTTGATCTCTATTGGTGTATTTTCCAAATGACCCTCAAGCCCCTTCTTATATATTTTTGTTGAACAACCAACGGTCTGGATTAACTCCTAATCGAAGGCTCGGATTGTTTTGACTTGATCTCCGTCTTTTTCTAGAAGTTACACCCACAATTAGATTAATACCCATTAATATTTTAATTTTCCTAAAGTTTAGACTTAGGAACTCCATTAAAAATATTAATTATTTTAATAAAATCGTCTCTGGGTGGAATTTCCCAAAACAGTTTCTGGGCTATTTGGAATGCATGTGCCCAAGCCTCCCTGCAAAATTTGAGGCTTAAAGCACATCTGATGCTACCTCAAATCAATAAGAGTCAGTACCTTCACTCAGAGCCTGACAGCTTGAAGGTAGATCCTTAGAACACAAATGGCAAAGCCAAGGAAGAAAGTGGAAGATAATCAAGAAGAAGATAAATGCTAATCAAATTGGGAAAGCTCCATTGTTTAATGGAAACTTTGATATATGGAAGGCAAGAATGAAGAATTTCTTAAAGGCTCAAGATTTTGAAGTCTGGGAATTAGTGATTACTAAAAAAAAGCGCGATGGAAGGAGAATCCAAGGAGCATAGTGCAAGAGCAATAAAAGCAATCTTGAGTGGGATACCAGATCCTATAAAGGCCAAAGTGGAGAAATGTTTAGCGGCAAAAGGTATGTGGGACAAACTTTAAGATCTTCACTCAAAAGGAGCTTTGATCATGACCTATATTCATGAAGATGACGGAAAGAAAGGAGGAAATCTAGAACCCATAAAAGAAGTTGAAAACAAGAATGATGATATCAAGAACAAGTAGGACCTAGAAGATGAAGAAATTGAAGATGATCTCAAAGAACTCACAGAAAAACTTGTAGCTGCCCTAGAAAAGATTAGTCGTTTGAAAAAGGATCTCAAGAAGCAAGCACAAGATGGTGACCATGACCTTGACAAGACAAGTAAGGAAGTTGATCTATTTAAGCTTCAAGTACAAGAAAGAGTAAGGAGCTCACCAAGCTTAAGGAAGAATTTCATCAAAACAAAAAAGGCATCTTGAAGAAGCCATATCCATGACAAATCAATTAGATAAAGCAAAGAAAAGGGAAGACACTTTGTCGAGCCATCTTGAACAAAGACACGAGGACTTGAACATATTTGAAGCAAAAATTGGTAAATACAAGGAAGAGGTCTCCTTCCTTAAATCTCAATTAGAAGAAGCAAAGAAACAAGCACAAGGAGCTGAAAGGGTAATGGAAGTTTTGAATCTCCTAGAAGGACAAGTCGATGAAGCAGAAAAAGAAAGAAATGCCATGACATGCCAACTAGAAGAAAAGGATGAAGCCATCACCAAATTAAAATCAGAAATCCCCTCAGTTAAGGCCCAATCATGTGAAGCAACCAAGATGAAGGAATAAATGTAGAATCATATAGCAAAGAAGGATGAAGAATGCAAGATGATGGAAGAAGAAATTAATCTCCTAAGAAAAGAAGTTGATCATCTAAACAAGAGTCTAAAGAGCTCTCAAACCCTAGATGACATCCTAAGTCATCAAAGATCTCTTATTGATAAATCAAGTCTTGGTTATGCAAGTAAACCCTCAAACAAGAATGATGCAAACCCTAATGCTTCAACAAGGATGTGGAGAAGCTTGGAAGAAATATTGATGCCCGCAGTCCCAGCAAAAGCAAGGAGAAGAGTGAAAATGACATTGGAAGAAACCATACTCCAACAAGATATGCAGATGGTGTCAAGGATGCAAAAGGCAATGGATATCATCAAATGATCCCAATGTGAATATTCCTAAACTGGAATCACTCAACTCCTCTAATCTTCTAATTGAATTCTTTCTAATTCATTTTTGAAAGGATCTTCCTCTTCAGGAAGAAAAAGAGCCAATAAACGGAATGGATCCATATTCTTCGCTCTCAATCTTTGTGTAGTCACATCTTGAGGCAACTAATGATATTTCTCCTACTTGTTAGATTTACTTGAACAAGTTATTTGCAGTTTCCTACGGCAAATATTGAAATACATACACTACAGCCTTCACTTAATTAATTTACATGCGGAAACAAGAGACTGAGCAAGAAAGAAAATACAACACACTAACACTGTTATTTTTGGACAAATGTCCCCGGAAAAGCCCAATGCGGGAAAATCAGTGCAACAGATCTGAGGGTTTTATTATTCCGCAGTAGTAAATCTGAATACAATTCCTTGGATGCTCAACTAGCAATTCGATACAAAGAGAAACTTGACAAAACCAATAGTGAGATGTTCTCACCCTATCACTGGAAGAATTTGAGTTTGATCATGTTGGACTAGAGCCTTTGCACAAAACTACGTAAGCTTCACGCAGTCTCTACATCACCCCTGTTGGGAATCACATTGCTCCTCCTTTGAACCCTCTATTGGCTTGAAATTCCGAATTTCTGCCTCTCGGTCTCACACCCCAGCTCTCGGCTTCTAAAACTCGATTTCGTCAGCAAAAATTTGATCTCTCTCTAAGGCTTGCTTTGCCACTGCGTCGGCTCTGTGTGGGCCAGCGTCTACCTCTCTCTATATGTCGTTCTACCCTCTTTCCCTTGTACTCTCAGGCCTAAGAAAACTTCCTTCTTCCGGATACTATCCCTGCCCCTCACTGCAAAAGATCACTTTGAGAAATTCCATCTTCTTGATCTCTCTCATTGTGTTTTCCAAATGACCCTCAAGCTTCCTTAAATAATCTTCTCGTTGACATTCAACGACCAAGATTAAAAGCTAATCAATGGCTAAGATCATTTTAGCTTGATCTGCATCTTCTTCTAGAAGTTACAGCCACAATTAGATCAATACCCATTAATATTCTTAATTTCTTAAGTTTAGACTTAGGTGCCCATTAAAAAATATTAATTATTTTAATAAAATTGTTTCTGGGTGGAATTTCCCAAAATGCTTTCTAGGTTCTTTGCAATACATGTGCCCAAACCCCCTGTAAAATTTGAGGTCTAGAGCACATCCGATGCTACCCCAAATCAACACTCCCTCTTAGCGATGAATGTGCTCTAGCAATATATGTTGTTGCATACTTCCCTAACTCTGAAGCATCGTCCTCTGCGTTGTTGATGTCTAACATGTTGTCCACCAACTACTACGTAAATGTTGCATCTGTACTGTTGTTGACCCTACCACTGCCAACACTACATCTGTACTGCAACTCCCTCTGAAATTATGCATCCATGTTGTTGTTGGCACTGCCACTGTGAACTACCCCTGCACTACAAATTGTTGATGCTACTCCATCAACAATGGAAAAACATCCCAAATTACTTAACTAACTGTGTTCAGCATGATACCACGTGAATGTTGAAATCTGATTGTTGCTAGTCTCTACGCTGACCCTCTGAATTTACTACATTGTTGTTGACCTCTTCTCTGTGCAATCTACACTACGTTGTTCAGTTTCTAGGGCTCCTAGCCACTGCAATTGTCTCTCCGGCACTCCTCGGCACCATCCAACACTAGTCCATCCTACTACTTCTGATTTGGGCTCCCATAGCAAGGAATTGATCCAAGAGCTAGGTTCCTTAAGGATCATGCACATCTGTAGCTCTTTCGAACTACAGCTCCAAATCAGCCCACCTCCTTCCTCTTTGATCTTCGCAGTCACAGCCTTCGAATCGTGTCTCTCATCCTTGTCTTTCTTCCTGAGAGGACATTGTGTAACGTAGTGACCCATGTCACCACACCTGAAACACTTGATCTTTGAAACGTCCTTCTTACGTCTTCATTGTTCTTGATGTCCCTTCAATGCAAGGGATGCATTCTCCTCCTCCTTGGGCTTCGACCCACTGTTGCTACTTCCGTCAAGTTTAACTTTGACTAAGTCTCTCCTCAACTCCTCTTGTTTTAGAGTCGTCCACATCTCATCCCAATTTGGCAAAGTTGCTCTGCCCAAGATACTCTAGACAAAGACTTGCCATTCATCTAAGACAGAATTGAGGGCCAGTCTAACCAACTCTGAGTCTTGAGCTATATGCTCCACAGGAGACAATTCATCATGGGTCTCCTGAAGCTTCGTGAAGAATGGATCCACACACTCCCCTTTCTGCATCTAAGTAGATCTCAGTTTCTGCTCAAGGTACATCTTCCGCTGCTCGGAAGATCCCTGATATAATGTAGACAAAGCATTCCACATCTCCTTAACAATCCCTCTGCTAGCAATGTGACAAACCACGTGATCCTTCACTCCGTCGAGGATCATTCTTTTCGCTTCGACATCTCAGCCTTGTATTTCTTCAATGGATCTGCATCTACAGGGATAGCCATCACGCTGTCGACATATGTCTTAAGGGCATGCTCATCTAGAAGGAATGACATTCTTGCCTTCCAGATGACATAGTTGGATGCCCCATCCAACCTATCCTGATCCCTCAAGCCATTGGTTGCCATTTCTACCACAAATGTCAAAAATATCCCCTTTCCTCTGTGTTGCTGGGCTAGCTTACGCACTCCCTGTCAGAGCTAGTAAAATTGTTGCCCCTTGCTGCTGCTCAACGCTAGAAAATTGGAATTCCTTGGCTAGGAATTATCTGAGGAAGAAATTCCCTCAACAGTGCTTCTCCTCTCTCTTCTGATGATTTTCTGCCTAGCAAACTGCCCACAAAAGAATTTGTGTCCCACCAGATCTCCTCACGCTGAGGCTTCTACGTTGCTCCCTCTGCCCCAACAAAAACTCAATCTAGAAGCCCTTCTCTTCGTCGACTCACTCAGAGAGAGACTACCTCGAAATTTCAGCCCTCCGGCTAAGAACTTTGCAAACCCTTTGGGATTTCGAATTGCTGCCTCCTGCAGCTTTTCGATTTACCTCTTCTAATCAGCATTGGGTTCTTTGGCACTGCTCTTCTTGTTCCACCTGCAACTCTGGTACCATGTTAAAATTCCAAAACCAGAATCCTTACTGCAGCAATTGATGATATTTCTCCTACTTGTTAGATTTACTTGAACAAGTTATTTGCAGTTTCCTATGACAAATATTGAAATACATACACTACAGCCTTCACTTAATTAATTTATATGCGAAAACAAGATACTAAGCAAGAAAGAAAATACAACACAATAACACTGTTATTTTTGGACAAATGTACCCAAAAATCCCAATGCGGGAAAACCAGTGCTCAAATCTGAGGGTTTCATTATTCTGCAGTAGTAAATTTGAGTACAATTCCTTGGATGCTCAACTAACAATCTGATACAAAGAGAAACTGGACAAAACCAATAGTGAGATGTTCTCACCTGTCACTAGAAGAATCTGAGTCTTATCACATTGGACTAGAGCCTTTGCGTCCCCTCTACGTGGCCTCGACGCAGAACTACGTAAGCCTCACGCAGTCTCTACGTGGACCCTGTGCAAAACTGCGTAAGCCTCACTCAATCTCTGCATCACCCCTGTTGGGAATCACCTCACTCCTCCTTCAGACCCTCTACTAGCTGGAGATTCTGAATTTTTGCCTCCCGGTCTCACACCCCAACTCTCGGCTTCTAAAACTTGATTTCCTCAGCAAGAATTCGATCTCCCTCTAAGGCCTACATGGGCCAGCATCTGCCTCTCAATGGACATCGTTTTGCCCTCTTTGCCTTGTATTCTCAGGCCCAAGAAAACTTCCTTCTTTCGAATACTATCTTTGCCCCTCACTGCAAAAGATCACTTTGATCACTCCTCTAGCAACTACTACGCTGCCCTCTCTGAGAAATTCGATCTTCTTGATCTCTCTCGATGTGTTTTCAAATGACCCTTAAGCTTCCTTAAATAATTTTCTCATTGACATTCGACAGCCTAGATTAAAAGCTAATCAATGGCTCATATCATTTTATAGCTTGATCCTCGTCTTCTTCTAAAAATTACACCCACAATTAGATTAATACCCATTAATATTTTTATTTTCCTATGTTTAGACTTAGGGGCCCATTAAAAAATATTAATTATTTTAATAAAATTGTTTCTGGGTGGAATTTTCCAAAACACTTTTTGGGTTCTTTGGAATACATGTGCCCAAGCCTCCCTGTAAAATTTAAGGCCTAGAGCACATTCGATGCTACCCCAAATCAAAAGCAGAATGACTTTACAAGTACATCAAGGCAATCTCCATCTTCCAGGTACCAAAGTATATTTTTTGGTTATTGCTATTCTTGTACAAATTTTGGCCACATGGCAAAGGATTGTAGGGCATACCACAAGGACAAATATAATGGTCCCCATCAGTCCCCTAGAAGAAACTTTGCAAGAAGAAATCATGCCTCTTCATTTAAGTATAAAAGAGAATGCTTCAAATGGCATAACATTGGACATATTGCTCGTGATTATAACTTGACTTGGGTTTTTAACCAAGCTAAAAACATGACTACCAAGCAAGAAAAGAAAGTCACACAAGTATGGAGAAGGAAGCAAATTAGATCTAAAAGTTTCTTGAACACTCAAGACATCCACTCATGTCGTTAATCTGATGAATGTATCTTTGGCAGATATGATATTCCAAGTTTTGATGATGAAATTTTGCCAAGAAGAAGACCATGCATATTGTTAGGGGGAACTTATGATTCTTGACTACTCTTGCATAAGCTATCCGTAAAGATCCCTATGAAATTCTTGATGAGTCACACATGGACAATCATCTTTTGATAGATCATCTCTTAGGAGCAACTCCATTGAAGAAAATGATTCTTTACTCATCTAATGGACCATTATTGAAGATGTCTTCCACTTGATCACAAGGCATAAATCTTTCTTGTCTAGAGCAAAAGGAAGAGTTAGAGAAGTTTATGCAGGCAGGTGGAGTTGGTTGATCATCTACCTCATCCATTTCCATGAAGGAGAAAACCTTAAGCATGAACATGATGCATGATCCAATGATGAACAATGAAGCCCTAGATTCCCATGATCTATCTTAAACAACCATTAATGCCTTAAAAAGCCCTAGCCCCAATCCTTGATGCAAGCCCTAGAACTAATGCCTGATATGTGATGCCCTAGCCTTGATATGTGAAGAAACTCTCTTCTTGTTGTCATAAACTTTAAGGCCTAATAGATAAAAAAGGGAAGCCCTAATCCTAACGTCGAGCCTTAAATGAAGGAGACTTACCTTGAATGCCAAAATCATTGACAAAATCCTAAATGTTGCCTTAAATGAAATAATGATTACAGTTTCACAAATATTATTTTATTAATGATAAAATGACCTTATCTAAGGGTGGAATTGGCATAGGATTATAAAGGAGGTCAAGCCCTTTCCAACGAGCTATCACTCATCCTCTAACTCCCAGTAGTCTAAGAGAAAACGATTTTTTAAGATAATAACTCCTATTTGCCACCCTAGCCGACCTAAGCTCAGTTATACTAGTCGGCCTCCCTCCAAAGAGTCGTGTCCCTTCACTTAAAATCAAAAATTTGTATATATAAGGGGTCGTACTCCTTCATTTCATATCCATCGAATTGGTGTAGATCATTCAGAGCATAATGCAGTAAGTGAAATTCAAAACTCGTGAACTAAAGGTTGAGAAGGAAAGAGTCCAAGGACAAATCTGTTTGGGTAACTTGTGACAAGGACTGTGGCTCGGACTAGAGGACAGATAGCTCGGACCTATGACAAGAATCTATGATTGCAACCCTGTACTAAGGCTCGGATCTGTTGAATGAAGACCTCGAATCCCACACAGTTGGGAGTATAGTTGCACAATGACCACCTGCAAGAATTTGGATCAGTAATATAAGGACTCAGACATGTGGAGTAGCTTCAAAACATACCTCAGACCTGTGTTAAAGCCTTGGACTAGTGTTAAAAGAGCTCAGACCTATGGAGTAGTGTCTTGAACCTATGTTATCTTGGAAGCTCAAATAGCAGGCACACATTGAGACGACTTTGATATTTCGGACTATCATTTATGCCTTGGACATGTGCAGATATCAGACCTCTATTTTTTATTGCAGACCAATGACCTTTCCTTCGAGCTCGGATAGAACAGTGGAGGATTGATGATATAATAAACTTGTGGAAGGCTCGGTGAAGACTTACATAACTATGGAGAAGTTCAATTATAATTGTGTGGAGGCTCAAACAGTCAAGGCCTGAAGCGTTAAGCTCAAACCTGTGATCATTTTGAAACCAGTCACTTGTGGAAGGATAATAGTTACACTTTGAAGAATTAAACAGTCAAACACTTGGAGCCTAGAACATGGTTGAAGTATTACCGAAGGCATTTTGAAGTACTTGTTGAGCTAACATTGAAGATCCTTAAAGCAGAAGTAAGTTGAAGAGGTCTTATCAAAGCATTTGAAGAAGACCTTGATGAACTCTCTTGGAGATATTCTTAAGCAGCCTTTTTGACACTTTGAAGCATCTTTGAAGTATTGGTAAAGCTACTTGAAACGAATCATTGCAAAGCAATGCTTAAACCTTTGAAGAGGCTTAGAGCAAGAAATTGTTAAGCACTTAAAGTTTGGTGCAGAACTTGGGCTGCCTATTGAAGACACCCTGAGTTTATTGAAGACAATTGGAAGCATAATAGAAGTTGACCTTGGAATCTTGTAAAGCAGTTTGAGTTGATAATGAACATAGCTTGGAAAGTCATCTAGTAGCCTACTGAAGACATTATTAGAGACCATGATGCATTTTTGATGTCATCATGAGGTAACCTTGAAGAATTTCTTTGGGTAACACGAAGAGTTGTGGAGACACCTTCATAAGAAGACGAAGTTGTCATTGATGAGCTAAGTGCCTTGGAGATTGTTTGACGGAAGTGCTAAAGGTGAAGATATTGTCAGGGCTCGTTGCAGAAGAAATTGGGAGCCGTGAAGAATCGTTAAACTTATCTTGAAGAATCGAAGCAAAGAGTTGGAGCCCCAGAGGATAGGAGTCCTCAAGGGACCAGATTGGAGCCTGTACCAGAGATAAGGGTGGAGCCCTTGAGGTTGGTGCCTCAAAGTGACAAGGTTGGAGCCTTGGGAAGATAGGGTTGGAGCCCTAGAGTTTGGAGCCTTGTGAAGTCCAAGTCGATGCTTCGCAAAGTACAGGTTGGAGCCTGGTGGATTAGAGATTGGTGTCTTCATCTAGGGTTGGAGCCCTAATTATTATTGTACATGATTGATTATAAAGATGATTAGAGTCCTCGTCATTGGTTAACAAAATTATTATTTTATCATTGTTCATTTTGTGTTCTAATTACAAGTGATCTTAACTAGTAAAAATAACAATTGAAAAGAAATATTGATTCACCCCCCTCGTAGTATTTCCAATAGATATGTGTTCCAGAACTTGGCACAAAACACAATGATGTGTACAAAGGGTGCATGCTTGGGAAATATGCCAAGGCAACATTCCCAAGAAGTGACAACAAAGCAGATGGCATGTTGGGACTTAGGCACCCAAAGACGAACCTCATGTTGGATGTTATATTTTAAAGTCCTTATGAAGACATCAATCAGATGCTCTTCTAGAATATCAGTTACCTAGATATTCAATCTTTGGAAGTCCTCAATGTGCTCCCCAACTAAACCCTTTTGTTTGAGATTTATCATTCGCTAAAGAAGGTATTGCTCTTTGTATCCTCATAATGTGTTGTCAATTCCTTTGTAAAATTCGTTCAAGTGACTAGTGCTTTATGAGAACAAAGTCATTAATACAATACAGATTGATTGGGTTCTAAATATAAATATGCAATGCGTACCTTTAGTTTGTGTTGCGCATCGTGTAGATCAAAGAACTGTTCCATCTGTAGTGTCCATGTTACCGGATCCTTAACATCAAACTTCCTCAAATCGATCTTTGAAATGTGGTTGGTCTTCAACCCAATGTTAGAGTCTCTAAAATTATCATTCACGTTCATTTTGTTCTCATCATGAGTTCATGGAATACTGTGTCGCCATTAGGAAGCATTTCTTGTAGCAACTTTGCCAAGCCTTCCTTCAAACCTTCCATTTCTGCTTTTAAACCATCCTTCAAACATTCTATGTCTTTTTTTCTTTTTGCTTCTAGACCATCCATGTCCCCTTTTAAACCATCCATCTTAACATTCAACATCGCTTCCTGTTCATTTTTTGTTACTCTTTGCGAGAGCAAAATTTGTTGCACTTGGCCTCGTAAATTTGATATATCGTGTTACATTTATTCCCTTTCTTCATGTGTTATACTAGAGCTTTTTGTCGACTTACTTGTATCCATTTTTTGTTTCAAGTCATTTTAGAACCAAACACTAATATTTATGCTTCAATATGCCCTTTCAATCACTTCAAACTAGTATTTCAAACAAAATTTATGCATTTAAAAAAGTACACACCTTTTTCTTACTTTTAGGAGCTCAATCTCGAAACTATTGTATCTCTGTAATTTTAGCCTCCCAAGGTCTGAAACTTCATCTGAGGTAGTTTTTTATGTCCTTTCCAACCCCACAAGTTACAACGAAATTGGATTCTTCAAGATAAATTTATACCAAGTCTCCCATGATAACCTGATTATGGACTGGTTCAATATAGTGAACTTGTACGGACTACCATGTGTCACTGTTTCAACCTTCAACCCTGAAATTCGTCCCCAAGAAACTACAATCCATGCACTTTCAGGAACTTTTACGGAATTCAAATTCGATGCTCGAAGAGAAATTATGACAATTTTCCCTAGGTCATCAATAACAACAATAACAACAGTGGGTTTTTATGGGGCACAACATAACAATATGGGGGCTACACTAGTACTATAGGGACCTAACAAAAGATTGAAGTGGAGTAGCGCCTCCATGCATGTTCCACTACTCAAGAGAAGACAAATTCTCTCAATTTTTAATTGCATGATTGGTCCCAAATGGATCAGTGCCAAGCGTATAGTTGCTCAATTATTTCTGTAACATGGCACACTCCTCATCAGGGACTAATTTATCCAATGCTTTCATATAATTAGATAGAACCTTTGGATCTAGGTGTGGTTTTCTCCTACTCCCCTCGCCAAGTGTTGGCGTTGAAAGCCATGATGGATGATAGTATTTAGGTGTTGGAAGGGGGCTTGGAAGGAAAGAAAGTGCCGGGAGATTAGGCTTCCAAAAGAGAGAGACTGCTAATATGCTAAGGCATGCAATGGAATGGTTAGCATTTCCCATCGTTTTTCCACCTCTACACGAATATAATTGTACAAAGTGATATCTCTAGGCTCAACAATGTCTTTAATCTGCCCCAACATGCTATCCATTTGCTCATACACCTCCCAATTATTGGTCGATCTGAATGGGCAAACTCGATCATGCAATAAATTGGTTTGTTGAATTGCAAAACATATTTATCTATGACAAAAAGTAATTGTCAAGAATAGTATCCTTGACTACATTAGCATCATCTCTATCAATGTTCACGTTATCCCATGATTCAAATGTCACCATATGAGCTAAAGTTTGTCTCACCTTCACTAGTCGTCTAAAGGTAAGGTAACAACTTGCAAATCTAGTTTTGAAAGTTTAAGCAACTACAACTTGGAGTAAGTGCCATAAAAGTAGTTTACCCTTGTATGTCCTATCACATATTTAATGAGTTGCTTCCCTTTCTTGTAAAGCTCATTAATCCATCCACATTCTTTATGCTTCACAATATCACGCATCAAAAGGTTCAAGGTGTGCACCAAGCACTCAAAGCAAAAGATGTGTGGATGAGTACACTCAATGATTTTTCCTACTCCCTTACAATTTGCTATATTATCATTGATCACTTGAACCACATTATTAGGACCAAAATCTTTGATTGTTTTCAATAGGAGATTTGCAATGTTTTGGGAAGATGCATTGATGGAAGAGTCATGACTTGCAAGAAACACGACACCACTAACAAAAACACCAAGAACATTTATCAAAGGTTGGTTTCTAACATTTGTCCAACCATCTAATACAATTAGTATCCCACAATCCACCCACTTTGTAAAACGTGTCAAAGCTTTTTGAACCTTTGTTTTTTCTCTTTCTAATAACACAGTTCTAGCTTTCTCATAGTTGGGCCTCATGTATCATTTTAGGGCTTCATTGGTGGCCTCAACCATATCATGCCAATAGGGAGAGTGAAGCGCATTGAATGGTACACCACAAACACAAAGAAACTGAACCACCTTTCCATCCACATCATCTCTCACAACAATGTTCAGGAAATCTATTATTGTTCTTCTATTTTCAAAGGTTGCAAAAGTATCGTGATGAGATGAGCTACCAGATCTAGAGGTCACAGTTGCACTTGATTCAAAATGAGTTTTTTGTTTCTTGCTTTTCTTTTGTGTAGCCTCCTCTATTTGGATGTATTTTCTTCTTTGTTCCACTAAAACCTTAGGGCAAATTGATATCTCTATGGGACCCTTTTTGTCATCATTGTCTAGCATCCCACAAATATGCCTCCTCGCATGGGTATATGAACCACTATAAGGTTTTCCTCCATCACAATCATGAGGGCACAAAACTTGTAGCTTCCACCATCTCTTTCCCCCTCAAGTTTTGTCACATAATTCCACAAGGGTATCAATGCAACTTTTTCCTCTTGCATTTCAATGCCCTCTTCAAACCCTTCCTCCTCATCATATATTGGGTCACTCATATGGGGACCACTATCCTCTTCTTCTTTTTCCCTTCTATTTCTACTCCCCACCACCATCATGAAAACCAAAAGTGGAATGATATATATAAGCCAAAAGAACACCATTTTGGAATATAGCATGCAATAAAAAGAGCAAAAAGAAAGAATGGGAAAGAATAGGAGAGGTAGGAGAAAAATACAAACAAGAATGACAAAAAAATGAAGGAGTTTGGGGTTTGCACTTACATGTTTAGCTCTTGTAGATGGCAGCCTTTCTTTACTCCTCCAAGTTCCTCATCCTTCATTCCTCCAAGCTCTCCTCAAACCTCTCACAAATTTGATCTCAAAAGCTAGGTATCTCCTCTCTTCTCCAAACTCTCTTCTCCTCTCTTCTCCAAGCTCTTCAAAGATGCAAGAATGAGGAAAAAAGAGGGGGGAAATGTTTTTAACCTCATCCTCTCTTTTCCCTAACTCACCCTCAACTCACCTAAAGGCCCCTAAACCCAAGTTAAATGCAAAAAATAAATAAATAAATGCCTCGTGCATGGAACTGTCTACCTTTCTCCCATATCTGCTCGAGACCCATGGTTGATCAATAGTTGATCCATTCTGGAAATGTAGATTGGGGCCCCGAGGATCCATTTTCCAAGAACTGCAACAAAAAGGCAGAATCGCGGATCCAATTTTCGGTTTTGTCTAAGGATCAAAGATGGATCTATACAGCGAATAACGCAGTAGGAAGGATGGCAGGAGCGTTAAGACGCAACAACACAGACAGCTTCCACCCTCTGCCATGAATAGGAATCATCATTGCACAGCCCATCAACGCTTGGTCAAACAAGCGTGCGAGGGACAAGGAATTCTCAGAAGAAGGACACTCCTCAGATATCACAACACGCAAAATCAGGTTCAGCCGACCCTTGACAGAAGCAAACTCTTCCCAACAGACAGCAGCTATCACTTCAACGCAGGCATCAACAAAAAAGGTTCAGCAGCGAAGGATTGTCTGAGAGATTTGGAATAGACCACCATCCCTCTCGTGATTCTGAATCTTGCTTGGGAATCCGATCACCGCCCGATTCACTCTATAAATGTGACTCTCAGGACTCAAAGTATCACCCATCGCGAACAAGATCTAGTGCAGCAGCCCCAATTTGGAGCAAGCGAGCCTACTGAGAGCTATAGGCGGAACGCCTCTCTGGTATCGTCTCCTTACTTACTGCTTAGTCCCATTCTAATCAGTGCTATTGTGATTTACAGGAACGCAAAAGTCAAAACTAGCAAGGCAACTTCCCCTGCAGCTCTCCTCTCTGCTCTCTTAACTCCATCCCCTCTTCAATACAGTCCCACATCTCCCCTTTTCCCCTTCTCGAATCCCTTCTGTCTCGCCTTCTCTTTCAACATCCAGCACCTGGGCATCCTCTCCTCGGCCTCGCGCTGTGGGTTCCCCTTCAAGATTACCTTCTCAAGCAGAACGGTTATTCTGCTCGCGGGCCTTATCCACTCTCCCGCCAGTACCCTCAGACCTTGTATTCCTGTCAGTCCATCCTTCAACGCACTTAATCTCCCCTCTTTTCACGCCTCTGTTTTCACCTACTTCACCCACTGCATCCTCTCTCCAATAATGGCGCGTAGCGAGGACTGCTTTCATTGTGCAGATCTGCAGGCTGAGCTGGAGGAAATAAGGACCCAGCAGACTATTCTGGATGACAAGCAAAAAATACTGGATGCAAGACTGGAAGAGCATGACAGACGTCTGGATGAGCAGAGCAGAAGGATTTTTGAACAGGACCGCATCATGACTGAGAAATATAAGGCAGAAATTCAGCTGTTCATGCACAAAGCAGCATCCCTCCAAGAGCAGTTCAGACAGCTCATCATCCGTTGCTCCCACACTGAGGAATCAATATCCATTATCAAGTTCATGATGGACAAGAAAAACGCCATTGCCACCAACTCTTCCAGCGTTAAGCAAGAAGCAAAAGATGACCAGCCGGAGGAATCAACGGCAAGGCACATTCAACATATCATGATAGATTAAATGAACTGTAAATGCATCTTTCTGCTATTTTCCTTCATTAGAATCTACAGTAGCACTGTTTTAGATAGTAGTAAAAACAGCAAAGTAAGGATCAAGGAGGTAGTCTCTTTTTGTAAACCCCTTGATCAAAGACAAAATCGCATATTATGTACCAGAGGAAACTGAATCCCTGGAATTTTTCAGAATCTAATACATAGCAACCGAACTTTTTAAAAAAAAAGATGGATCTATACAGGACGCAAATCTGCCTTCAAATTTGGGGGGCGGATCCTGCAACATTGGGTACAACACATTTAATATGCAAGTCGTACAATAGGTAGGCACAATTTTCAAGGGCACAAATTTCGAGGGTCATACAACACAAATTTCTAAGCAAGTTGTGCATAACTTCCAAAGCAACTTAGGCACAAAAATCGAGGAGATGAGGCAGCACATTTCCAGGAAAAAAATCCTCCTCTCTTTCATTAGTTTTCCAATAAGGGTTTTCCCAAGGTCATTTGACCAAAAACAGCAACGTCAATTTTTTTTGTGCATGCTTGTGTTTTATCTCAACAAAAGTGAAAGAGCAGAAGTAGATTCTATGTATTTCAATTTGTGAAAATATTCATGTTTATGATTGCAGCATGTTAAATGTTGGTTGGGCATTCAACTTAATGAGGAATCACTAAACTTGAAACCAGTGTGGGTCTACACACCAAATTTCTACAATTTAGAATGTAAAGAGGCAACTACCTGAGGCAAAATCAAAGGTCACATATGAATAGACTACTAGAAGAGTTGAAAAGGAACATTGTGAGAAAGTTGAAGAAGCCTTAAATATAAATGAAGTCAAGTTAGAGAAACAAACAAAAATTGATAGATGAATGAAATTGATAATGAGTATCATACTTAAACTCCAAATCAAGACAACAATATAAAATGTCATTAGAAATACTTGAAGAAATTGAACTCCATTTTGAGGGTGTGAAGGACAACTATGATGGTATTATCTCAAAATTAGAAGCAATTGAATATCCAAAAACAAAAGATAAAGCACATCATTATAACAAAAAAGACGATTGATAATAAGATTATGGAAAATGAACGCAAAATGTCAAAGGGGGAACCATATCTACACCCTCACTGCCAAGAAAGACAGCACGAAAGATTGGAAAGACCACATCAGCACTACCAAGGACGTAGATTGCTTAAACAATGAACGTGACATTGAAGAACAATTATGTAACATGATATTATCAAAGACCAAAAAGTACAACCAATGGGAGAAGTTCCAAAAATAATATGAGACATCAAATAAAACAAAGGAAAGAGTAATATGTGACATCAAATAATCAAGGATGACACCAATTAGAATCAAATATGAATGGATGGAGAATCAATAGTGGCAAAAAGACAAACACAAATCTAAGGAAATCCTCTCACTTGGCTTCATCACATGCAAATCCCTTGATTACAAAGCTTTGAGAACAAACCTTTTAGAGAGGTCTACTATGTTATGACTCTAATTGGGGAACACATGTGATCAAATGTATAGGTGAATAGTAGCTATGCCTAGTAGTGACCCTACATGGACAATGAGTGAGAATATTGTGCCATTGTTTTTTACGTTAATTGATAAATATAATATATGAATTTGTTTAAGTTATTTGTGAGTTCTTCTCCTAATGAATAAGGATTTTTTATGTAACTCATCATAATAATACTTTTGGAGTGGTGCTTAGAGCCTATATTTGGTGTACATTGTGTAAGTAGGTTTATCATGTTATTATGTGGGTTGGATTCACAAGAGTGGATTCAAAGGTTACCTAGACTTGATCCAAAGACATCTTTTAGCTTCAATGTATCATGAATAAGAGAGGTGATTTACATCATGGGGTGGAAAAGATGCTGTGTGTCTATGTATTTGTATGTTTGTGTAGATTTTATAAAATAAAACGAAAATCAAAACCAACGTTTTGTTATTTTTAATAAGCATAGTGTTAAATAAAAATCAACATATTGAATATTGTATTTGCCATAAACAACTATACATAAATTAGCATGGATACATCTTAACCTTAAGAGGGAAAGAAAGGTGAAGGGCAAACCATAATGTTTATTAAATAGTATTAAAGGGTGTAAAAACATTAAGGTTTACACCTCAAATTTTTTTATCTCCCTCAATGTTTATAGTTTGATAGATCAAAGATCGAGATGGATCTATGTTGGTTACCCTATAAAGATAGTTTGGACCACATGTTAGGGCTTTACTCCTTTTCATATAAAGAAGGGTTTTCTTTTCTCTATTTATATCAATCTTATCTATCAATAAAATACTACTTTTTTTCTCAACAGAAAGTCACTTGGAGAAGTCCCCCTCCATTCACCCTTTGGATTTGCAAGTGTAATCCATCTTTGGATGAGTAGGGAAACCCAAAGTTTTGTTGTTCGGAATTTGTTTATTCACTTGAAATTCATTTCTAATATATTTCCTATTGTTTATTTCAATCCAAATCTATATTTTTAATCATGTCACAAAGATATGAGACACGTGTGACACACAAATACAAGACTCTGACACAAGAAACAAAGACCCCCCCAAAACATGACACGTAGGACACTTTATATCTATATCTATATATATATATATATATAATATATTATATATATAATAGAGAGAGAGAGAGAGAGAGAGAGAGATTAAAAAAATTAATAGATATTGCACAAATTCTCATGATGATACAAATTCAATCATACATGTACATTGTAACATTATACATATAATCATGATTCACCAATGATACAAGTTTACAACTAACACTTACTACTACATCCATGACAAATATGATAAACTGACATTGGACAAATAGAAGAAATCAACCATAAACTGTAATTTTCTCATTAAGTCATCAAAATCAAAATAAGTTACATAGTAATGAGTGTTGAGGACTACTGACTAGGAATGCCAATGGCAAATAGCAAATACAAAACAAGGTAGACACTAGAACCCAGAACAATAGAATGAGAAGGAAGAATCTCATAGGTTGCTACCAGCAAGCTATAGGCTATGCCTATAGCTCATCATCATCAAAATCAGCATCAATACCACCACTTCTCTCTTTTGCATCCTCCTTCTTTGTATCCAATGTAATCTTTGCATCTACTGGTGTGGAGGATGACCCCTCAAGAGTATCACCATCATCAAAAGTGACAAGCTCTAGCATTGGTTCATTAAGATCCAAGTTGGCCAATGCCAACTCAACACTATTATCCAAATCCATATCATCGGGAAACACATTCCACATCTTTGTCTTTCCCTTCAACCACTCCTTCCTCTACCTATAAATAAGACAAAGGTTCATGTGCACATACACATTGTCTCTGCCCTGGACTAGCAGACCCTAATGAAATTGAAAGAGGGGGGGCCATTACCAATGGGGGCATTCTTCCCCTTTTTCTGCCCGTTTCTTGTTGCCCTTGATTGAGCCATGAATACTATAAATAAAGAAAAAATGTATTGTTGTAAGTCTATGCATGTAAACAAAATGGACAGGTAAACATTTGTAGCAAAACTAGAAAAAAATGGAAGGGAAATCGACTTACCTGAGCTTGAATCACCCCCAAAACACTCTTATCTCCCTTTTTGGTCATTCCCACAGTCCCACAACACCCAAACAGCGAATAAAAATGGACAAATGCAGCCCAATTATGGCTTTTGTTAAGCACGCAGGTTGCTTTTTTTTGGCAAACACATGTTTGAAAATCGTGATTCTCTTTAGGCACGAACGAACTCCTTGACATGTTTCCCAAAATTCAAACACGCATCAGCAGCAAATCGGACACGACACACTGGATTCGCAACACGTGGGGGGGGGAGGGGGGACAAATCTGGAGATTTAGGTAATAACAATGTGTCAATTCACAAAAAGAGACATTACAAAGACCACAAGCATGTGAACTCATAATTATCATCAATGATCATTGCTATTTTGCAAAATTATATCCCTCTTGCAAAATTTTGTATTTAATCACTTTTAAGGCTTATATAAAAGAAGCATGTGGCATGAATCAATATTGAAGCATTGATTCTATATTACCATTCACACATTTTCCAAACTTAAGTTCACCATAGCTTTTGATGCATGCTGAGAATTTGGCTAATATAAGTTAATAATGACTATATAATGTATTCAACAATTCCTCAAATGTTAGCCCCGAGGGTTAGCTCAATTGGTCGAGTTCCCATCACTAAAAGCACCTTGCTAATGACAGGTCAAAGGATCAATTCTCGTCGACACCATCAAGGTTAGGCTTTGCTAATAAGCCAACAGGATGTGATCCCTTCGGGTGGATCTACCCAAATATTTCCTTAAATATTAAAAAAAATACAAAAACAAACAAACAAAAAGAAACCTCAAATGTTATATTATAGTTTGTTGTTGAGCATTGAAGGTGATCAAATGCACTCATTTTGGTCCATTAGTGTAAAATGACTATGAAATCCTACAATTAAAAAGCTTAAACATGTACTAAAATCCAAACAAATATCAATTGGCTTTCATAAAGGAAACTGAAGTTTGATAATTACAAACCAATTTCATATACTCTAAGGTTTTCAAGTTTTGGAAAATCCGACGGTCTTTAAAACATGGAAAAGTTTAATAAACTAATTTTCATAAATATTTATCTTCTCAAAATGGAGAGTATAAATATTTGGTTACTATCATAGACCTATAGTTTGCTCAAATTTTCCTTTGCAAACTTGGGGTTTTCCCAAGTCTATTTCAACACCTAAAGTCATGTGGCCTTCCATCAAATTCAAGGGCTTGGTCAACTTTTGCCTACTATAGCAAAACTATGCCTCTTCACTTAAGGGCTTCCCATAACTTCATCTTAAGCTACAAACTTTCAAATGCCCTACCTAACAAAGTTCATTCAAGAGTAGGCACGCATCCAACCATGGCCTATAAAACATCCCCTGTAATACTTAACCAGTGTTTTAATATTTAGCCAATACAAAGCAAAATATCCAACAATCATAAAAAGTCACGCACATGTATAGGCAGCGTCCGAAGTAGTTGCCTTAACTTCATTTAGGTGAAGAATGTTACAGATATACAACAAGGGAGTTGCAACCTTCTGCCTTCAACTCGATTACAAATGTACAATGAGTCCAAGGTAATATTTCCTTCTATCTACTACCCAACCAACTTACACAATCTAACCCCTGAAGTAATCACAAGCTTGCCTCCTACAAGTGAAGTTTCTCTCCTCATCTCACTCAACAAATGCAATTTGTCGTACTATGCTTAACCTTGAACTTAGCAAAATCACAAAGCTCCTTTACACTATAGATGAATGATAACAAATAAAGGATTGATACCCTAGCTTTGAGGCATCCACTATTTATACAAGACTTGTCTTGCACTTGCAAGCGCCTCCAAGCCTAAGTGAACCCAAGTGCCCACATTGCCAACTTCAACTATGCTTGACAGTGCCTCTACCCCTTCATGACTTATCCACCGATGTCCAAACTCCAATGGTGCACCCAACATGTGTGCCTAGCTATGCTCGATGGATCCAATAAGTGCACCCAATGTGTTCAATGCATTTGGTTGCCCTTTTGTTAGATCCTTTAAGCTTAACACTCAAATTAATGTGTTAGTAAATTTTTATGCCCATATTTTTATTTCTACTGAAAACCCAGAAAATTTAAATCTGAACCTATGCACAATTAACACAGCTAAGCTTCTAACATTTTATGCACACCAGAAACAGAAATTCGAGCACTCAAATTTTTACATAGCTATTGACCTTGGAAAACCCCAATGTGGGGAAAAACTAGCAAAACGGGATTTTATTATGTTTCAGGAAAATATTATAGCAACAGGACCAGAAATTTTACATCCAATAAATAGCCCCAGAAAATTGGTCCTTCCCTTCTGCTTAGTACGGCCTAGAGCACAGCTACTTTCCACAGTAACGCACAGCCCCTTTTCATGGCCCAAGACTCGGCCTCTTCAACAGAAAACTCGACCTCTTTTTCTTGTTCACTCATCATAGAGTATGTCCCCTCTCCTCAACTACTCGACTTTACTGTTTTTCACCCAAATAGCCCCTCTTCTCTCTTATTCAAAGTGATTTCGACAATAATGGGTCCTTCACTCACTCATTCCATCAATTTATAGATCTTCTAAGGTGAAATACCATGGGTCATCATTTAGCCTAAGTTTACATTAATTAATTAAATCAATGTACTTTTCCTAAATAAAACTTAGGAATAAATAAAATTACTAAAACAAGTAATTATTACGTTGTCTTTTGCATGCCTAGACGCAAGGCTTATGCAGAGACACCTGTCTGAGCTACAATTTTTAACACTCTATAGCAACCCCTAAGTGTTGAATGCCCAACTCCTTTAGCTACAATTTTTAACACTCTATAGCAATCCCTAAGTGTTGAATGCCCAACTCCTCGACTTTGCATGGTGCCTAGGCACCCAAAATTATAAAAGCCAGTCAAGTTCTCTATGCCACTTTGTCAAACAAACATCTATAGTGCACGTCTGTAGACAGAGTTGGCCACGGCAACCCTTTTTGCCTTTCCTCACCAAGTTCCCTTCCAAGCTTCTCTTGGTCTGACTAACTAATGCAAGCTGCCAAGGACTGCAATTGACCAAGGCACCAAAATTGATTCTCCTAGACATCAACCTTAAATCCAGTCTATCCATGCCGGTAAGTGACCACCAATGTGATCATGAGGCAAAAGTGCCCAAACCCATCCAAAATTAGGGCCTTACAATTACTCTATCATAAAGAAATAAATGTTCAGTTACTCCATGATCTATCATATATTGCAATTAACTCAAAAATTAGGGCCTTACAATTACTCTATCATAAAGAAATAAATGTTCAGTTACTCCATGATCTATCATATATTGCAATTAACTCCAATACGTTAAACACCTTCCTCCTTCACTAACATTTGAACTTTAATTTTTTAAATGGCAGACCGATTATTTACATTACAGCCTAACGCACTACAGCACGACCCGACAAATATGATGATATCGAATTTAGAGGCAATTCTTGTTTGGAGTGAATAACTCTATTATGATATATAAAAGGGAATAACCAAAAACGAATATTGACCCTGCCTTGAAGACAAATGCCGGCTCATCAAAAGTTGCATATTCAGCACCAACGAGAAGAAAGGGAAAGAAAAACCCAAGATACCTGAGTTCAGTGGTATATAGTAGACAATCCCAGCAGAAAGAACATTTGGGTCGGCGATATCATTGACAGTCTCAATATCTTTCATGCTCGCTCCAAATCTGCTGGAAAGAGAAGAGAGGGTATCTGACGGCTGCAACACGTAACTCAGCATATAATTCCACAGGCTGCTGGAACACCCGCAAAGCAGATGCAAAGATACCACAACCCCCAAATGCAGTTTTCTCGAAGCGTTATTGGGCATCCAGGCGAGCCCCCCGTAAGACATTTCCAGCATAGAACCCAAGGATCCCACATTCTCTGTCACGGTATATGTTGTATTGCTCAGATATTGCTTGTGAGTCGAAACGCAGGAGCAGTTCTTCTTGATAAAAACATGGCGATCCCCGGCGTCCACGCTCTGGTCTAAAGTTATGTCTTCCAAAAGCACGTCGAACAGGCTCTCTATCTCGCCTAGGGATTGCTGTGGCCGAAGAGTGTAAGAGACGAAGGACTCACAGACGCGGCCAACGTCCGAGCAGTGGAGGGGAGCGGAGAGCTGGGATTGTGATGGAAGGAAGAGGAATGTGCAGAATCCGACCATTAGGATGGGGAGAAAACGAAAAGGGATAAGCGCCATAGGGCTCAGAGGATTTGCAGAGTGTGGATTGAAAAGGGCTTAAGGGAAGCAGAGGCAAGAGGACTCCCACTGAGCGAGTGAGCTGTTGTCTTCTCTTAACGGAGAGGGTATCCTGACACCGGCGGGCCATGCTGTCTGTCGTTGCCCGCGCGATTGATGATTTCATGTGACCGGGAGTAACTAATCTTATGTCCAGAGGATTTGGATTTGCTTTTTAGTTAGAAATTCGGTAGAAACTTTTGGGTTATGCAAGACGATACTGCTCTGGATTTTGCAAATTCTGAATCTATTGGGATGGTGATAAAAAAAATAGAGAAATTATTTGCTACTCCCATGTAACCGTAGCTGTCCAGCACGGAGCGCCTGCTTCGTCCGTTCGTCCATAGCAGCGCAGGTTCGAATCCCAATTATAGGTTTACGATGACGGGCATTAGAATAAGGTGGCAAACAAATTAAAAACAAATGTGAAGTGGAATCGAGCCACGTGCAGATCCCTGCTGGAGGGCGGAGGAACAGACTTGAACTGAACGGGAGGCGGACGGTTGTCATCGGAAGCATTTTACAGGGAATCGACCGTGCATGATTCCAGGATATTTCTAATGTCAGGTCTTTTAAGGCAAACTGTCTTCTCCCATCCAGAGGCCGGATCGTCTGTTCTTAGTCTTGTCTAAGGCAGGTACTACCATTCCCGCTCACTAGAAGTTTTATAAAATAATTTAAATATAAAAACCATTCCCGCCCATTAGAAGTTTTAAAAGGTTAAAAAATTTTAAAAATAAAATAATTTAAATATAAAAACAAGTGAAAAAAAAAAATAAAAATAAATAAATAAAAGGGAAAGGTATATTGGGCTTGGAGTATCCCTAAAACTGTTTTTGATTGGTTAAGAGTTCGTCTTTCTCGGACATAAGGAAAAGTTTAACGGCCTAAGACCCAGTGGCAGGAGTGAAAGATTGTCCCTTAGGGACCACCTGCGGATTATTCCAGGTGTTGTGGTTTAACGGCCCAAGACCCAGAGGCATCTGGCAAGAGTGAAAGATTCTCTCTTAGGGACCACCGGCGGATTATTCCAGGTGGTGTGGTTTTCCTTGAATAACTGTGATGAGTCTAGACATTTGTCCTCTCATTTGACAACTGAGTTATGATAAACATTTGTCCTCCCTTTGACAACTGAGTTATGATAAATTTTCTCACCTGTTGAAAAAAAAAAAAGGAAAGGTATATAGTTGTGTGGTTTCTCAAGTGCAAAAATTGTGCCAATTTATAGTTGTAATTGTAATTATTATGGTCATTACCAATCACTGGATTATTGAAAAAAGGGAAAGGCATATAGTTGTGTGGTTAAGTGCAAAAATTGTGCCAAATTATAGTTGTAGTTGTAATTATTACGATCATTATCAATCACTAGATTGACCAGGATTCATAAGTGGAGATCATGCATATATTGGAGATGATGCATGAATATATGTGAGAGAGTGTGGGAAGACAGTGATCATTATAAACAAATTGATATTAATTTTTGGGAGTTAGTGTCAACAACAAAATGTGAAGTGAAGTGAAGGATATGGTCATTTTCATTTATGGGTGTGAGATGTTTACATGGATATGAGTCAGAAGTTGGAGTAGATGTTCTAGAGTTTTATGAAAAGATGTTATTAAGTTGGAGTAGATGGTGTTGAGGAGCATTTTTGTTTGGAAATGTGTTAAAAAATATCTATTAATCTATGAGGTGTAAATTAGTTGGTTTTTGTGAGTTTTATTTCTCATCATGTTTTGACTTTAAATTTTATGAGGAGAGGTTGAGGGTGATAGTCAATTATGGGGTTACATTAATCTATGGGGCATTAAGGCTCAACCGAGTCTTGCACATTCCTCATGACAACATCTTGTTATTTGGTAAATCATTCTTCCATCCAACATGTAAGCTCACCCTCACCTAAGCACAACCTAGTAATGAAAAAAGAATATGTTAAGAAGTATGCATCACATGCTTAGTTTACCAGCAAGGAAATGATAATGGTCTTAGTGGTTTATATCATTTTTCAATGTTGACAACAAGACATACACAACATATCAAACAAAAGGCAAAGGATCAAGCAATTACTCATAAAGTATCAAATGTAACAATTTAAAACCAATGTCACTGTAATGATAGTAGATGCTACCTCTACACAAAATTAAATTAAAAAGGTATACATCTTTCCTAAAAATCATGCCTACAAGGATGTTGTAAAAAATTAGGGAAATAATCAAGTATAAAGCCATGCAAACATGGCAAGACTTATCCATTCCAGGAAACTCATAGTGACGTGGATATACATTTGCATTTACAATGATGTCTTCAAAGGTATCATAAAAATTTTAAAAATTACTCAATTATAAGGTCATGTGAAACTTTATTATTATAGGGAACTGTATGAGTTTGATGCAAAAGTCCCATTTGAAATGAGCTCCCCCAATCAAATATTTCATTTATGTGTTGCACATGGTTGATAATATAAGCAACATATCTTTGAAATTCTGGATAATTTTTTGTCAACTCATTTTGTCAAAAAGTTATGCAATCTCTTGATATGGGTTGGTGAGGTCGACAACATTTAAGATATGATTTCTAGTGGGCATCTACTTCCATTTTTTTAAATAATAGTGACTCGCGATTTTCTTTCTAAAGGCGATGATGGACTCATCCTCAAATCCTTTTAGTTTAATCGTCTTCTATATTTGAATATAGTGTGTGCATTTTATGGATGTGATATAAGGTGTTTAGGGCCCTGGGGGTTGTTGAATGGGTAGTGTGCAATTGGTGATTGAACCCTCCACTTATTAGAATGTTAAATCCACCACCCTTCACATGGAGAATGCATCCACATTTAATACTTTGAACTTTTTCATTAGCTTTGATAACTTGAGCATCATCCTTAATGTTGCTAGTGTCAGGGAACATGTAATTTGCCTTGTCTTTAATTTTTTAGGCAATTATATTGTTGAAAAATGCAACAAGAAATTCTCAATTTGATTTTTGCTTAAAAAATAATAATAATAATAATAATCGAATTTCCACATCATCACACAACTTGGATGCAGTAACTTCTGTGACATGGCTTGCGGCACCTAGTTTGCTCAGTAAATTTGAGTTGGAGGAGTAAGAGTTCAGTTAAGCATGTTTGATTGCTAATATGTAGCAATCAAAGTCAGTTATCTCGAGTTGTTTTCCGTTAAACTAGTTCCAACTGTTGGAAGAACTAGTGGAAGGTCAATTGTGCAGTGGGACTTTAGTCAAACTCAGTGATCATCCAGTTAAATGATCAATCAACCCAAAATAGCTAGTGCATGCAGAGAATTCGAGTTACCTAGTTGAGGTGGAAATTCCAAGGCAGTGTAACATCAGTTGTAGACTATTCTGAAGTTCACAAGTGTTGCATGCAACCTAATGATCAACCTAAGGAATTGTGCAATCCAATTTGGAAAAATTCCTAAATAATAGGGGCCTAATTTCTCAAGGAATTGCACAAGGAAATAGGTGCTCAAACATAGGCAAAATTTGATTAAGTTTGGGGCAAAGCAATTGTAATACATAATTATTCATCGTATTAATGCAAACAGACATTGGGGTATATTTGCATGTGTGTGATTTCTTATTGCATGTCTAAGATTTTTATTCTAAATTGTGAATTAATGTCCGTGGAGCAGTAGAGTAGGTTTGTGGCTTGTGATTTTGATTAAAACTTCATAAGCAGTTGCAAATCTACATTGTAATTTCTACATGGTATTAGAGCAGGATTCACATTAGAGCAAGAATTTCAAAGTTGTTTCTCAAGAGGTTCGAATTTGGAGTTCAGTGGAACATGATTTATTCAGAGCTGAGAATATGGCCTTCAATGGACTAAGGCTAGAGTATGACTTGGAAGGCACCTCTAATTTTGTTGCATGGAAGGATCCCATGGAAGCAGTATTGGATGACAATGGATTGCTAGAATACAACAAGACAGATATTGCAAATCCATCGGATTCTGAAGCCCAAAACCTTGCTCAGTGGAAGAAATATGTAGCCAAGGCGAGGAGAATAATCTTGGAGGGAGTACGGGATCACATTATGTCAAATAACCACACACACACACACACAAAACAAAAAACAAAAAACTTTTTTGTAATGTGGAAAGCACTGACAGAATTTTTCGAGAATAATGGTGACCACAAGAAGTTGGCACTGAAGGATAAACTTCAAAATATCAAGATGCAGAAGAATGACACAATCTTGCTGTATCTGAGCAAGTTTACATAGTGTCATGGTGAACTTGGCGGGGTCAGTGTTAATGTCCCTAAAGAAGACTTGGTAAGCCTAACCCTTATTGGCCTTCCGAAGAGTTGGCATAGCTATCAAGGTTCCGTGAATGGGAGGGAGAAACTACCGAATTAGAAGCAATTATTGTCTGATTTGGTACAGGACGAAATAAGGCGGAATACCAGAGATGGGACTTCATCCAAGGGTGAGAATGAAGAAAATATTTCATTGGTCAGAAAGGCAAAGGAGGGAAAAGGGAAGAAATCTCAATCGAAACTAGAATCCAGTAAAGCGGGAAAGAAGAAATATTTGTCCATAATTAAATGCTTCCATTGTCATGAATTCGGGCACTATGCCACAAAGTGTCTACACAAGAAGGCAAGCAAGAAGACCTTGGGAGGAGCAACAGGTGAAGCCTTGGTTTCACAGTTCAAGCTTGACTTTACCCTCATTGCATGCATGGCCAACACAGTGATGGGGAGCGTGTGGTACTTGGACTCAAGTGCATCATTCCACATGACAGGGTGTAAAGATTTTTTCAGTGACTTGGAGGAAAAAGACTTGCATATGCACATAGAGATGGGGGACAATGGAAGGTATAACACGACCAGGATTGGTACAGTCAGCTTTCAGAGGGAGTTAGACTCCCCCTTCAGGCATAAGGATGCCATGTTCATTTCGGGCCTAAAGAAAAATATCGTCTTTGTTACAGTTTTGGAAGACCGTGATTATGATGTGATATTTAGCAAAGGAAATGCATTCCTAAAACACATAACCAAGAGACAAGTGAAGAAAAACAGGGTTTGTGTGAAGAACATGTATAAGCTAAATGTGAAAGATTGTGTTGCATTAAGCACAAAGGTAGATAAGGTGTAGAGTCACGATGTAGATGAACTTTGGCACAAAATGCTTGGCCATTTGCATCATGGCGCCCTGAAGATCATGTAGCAAATAACCATAGGCCTCCCCAAAGGAGCACTTGAGCAGTAAGATGTATCAAAAGGATGTACTCTCGGGAAGTACACAAAATCCACATTCCATGATCGGGACAACAAAGCGCATGCAGTCCTTGAAAGGATCCATTATGATGTCTGTGGATCTTTCTCGACAACCTCCACTTTTAGGCACAAATATTTTGTCATTTTTATTGATGACTTCTCACGAAAGTGTTGGATCTTCTTCATGTGGAAGAAAGACGAGACATTCTCCAAGTTCGTAGAATTCAAGGCACTGGTTGAGAAAGAAATCGACAATAAGGTGAAGGCTCTCAGGAGCGATAATGCAGGTGAGTACATGTCTAATGAATTTAAAAATTTATGTGCAAAATAAGGCATTCAACGAGATTTGATAGCACCCCACAACCCACAACAAAATGGGGTGGCTAAGAAAAAGAATTGTAGCATTATGGGAGCAACGAGGGCAATGTTGCATGACCAAGGCCTACTTCTGGACTTGTGGGTTGAGGTTTGCAACACAACAGTCTATTTGAAAAACCAAAGTCCTCATCATATTATGGGCATGATTACACTGGAGGAGGCTTTCTCGAGGAGAAAGTTGGATGTGTCTCACTTCAGAATTTTTGGAGCCTATGTTTACAACCATGTCTCCAAAGACTCAAGGAAGAAGCTAGAGTTGATAGAAGAATTGGGGGTATTTGTGGGCTAGACAAAAACTCTACACAACTACCGTGTGTACTTGTCATCCCTCAAGATGACGGTTGTGCGAAGGGATGTAAAATTTGATGAGGAGAAAGTGATGTAGTGCTTGCTTGAGCGAGAGCTTCGTATCCCACCAGAAGAGTAGCTTTAAGTTCCAAAGGAGGAACCTCGGGAAGTTGTGGAGCAGCCACAAATTGAGGAGAAGATAGTGGAGATAACCACTCAAGCGGAACCATCTAGAAAAGGCAGGAAAAGAACCAGGGAAGCTAAAAGACTTGTGCATGATGTGAGGGAGAATGTGGGTGCTCCTTCAAATTAGTGCAGGTAGATAAGATCACCTGATTGATACACTAGCTACATGGCTCTAATGGTTGAGCTTGTAGAGACTGAACCATTCTCTTTTGAGGAAGAAGTAAAGCAACCTGTATGGGTTGATGCAATGGTGGAGGAATATGAATCCATTGTAAGGAACAGTTTTTTGGAAGTGGTCCCAAGACCAGCAGATTAATCAATTACTGGTTCAAGATGGATCTTTAAGGTGAAGCAGGCAATAACAGAAGCATAGAGAAGTATAAGGCCATATTTGTGGGCAAGGGTACTCTCAAGTTGAGGGGATTGACTATGAGTAGACCTTTGCTCCTACATCAAGGTACTCATCCATTAGATCAATTCTTGCTTTGGCTACACAAATCGAGTAGAAGATCCACCAGATGGATGTAACAATAACACTCATTAATGGAGTTATTAAGGAGGTGTGCATTAAGAAACGAGAAGGCTTAAGACTTTTGATTGAGAGTCTCATATGTGCAGACTCAAGCAAGCATGTATGGTCTTAAACAAGCACCCTGTGCTTAGTACACCAGGATTGATAGCTATCTCACTTGTTTGGACTTCACCAAAAGTGAAGCAGATGCAAACCTCTAAGTGGAAGGTAAATTGCTATCATTGTCTTATATGTTGATGATTTGATTTTAACTAGCGATTGTTAGTTTTTGTAGCATCAGATGTGTTCTAGCCTTGAAATTTTGTGGAGAGGCTACAATGCATGAGATCTCCAAAACCTAGAAATTGTTTATGGAAATTCCGCCTAGAAATGACTTGATTATTAGTCAGTTTTAAATATTTCCTGTCTAAACTTAGGGAATCTGACTAAGTAATCATAATTGATTAAGTTAAGGTGTGGATGTCCTTGAAACTCAGACAAATCGACTTCAAGTTAATCCTAGTCATCGATTAAGATCTAATCTTGGTCGATCAAGTCTCAACAGAGGATTATAAGAAGAAGTCGATGGGGCTTGGAGACAACACTATAGAGGTTCGATTTCATGAGCAGATCGATTTCCAGAGTAGCAGCAGTTAGTTGCCGGAAAGAGAGCTAGTGAGATAGAAGCACTGAGAGAGGGGCAGGACAATGAAGTCGAAGGAAGGATTCCAAATCCAGTGAGTGCATCTGTAGAGAGGCAAACGAGCCATAAGGAGGTTGACACATAGCAACGAAATAGTCTCTAGAGGCAATTTCGTATCTGGGGAAAGCCAAGTTTCAGTGCCAAAATACAGAAAGAGGTTTCAGAGGCCACGAGAGACATTTTCCCAGATAGCAGCAAACCAAATGGCTTGAGGAGAAGTTGGTTCGAACTGAGTGCAGAATTGACTGCACTAGGATGACGCAGTAGTTGCGCAAAGTTGGTTTCGACGACTTAATTTGAGCTAAGGTCAGAGCCCGAATTTGCCTGTGGAGTGAGGAATTTCTCCTTACTAGATTTTCTTGCCAGTATTTCTCTGTAGGATTGCCAGTTTCGACATCCAGTTGTACTCAGATTATTTCAATGCTTCTTACTATTAAAACCCTTAGTTGCTGCATCGGTTTTCCCAAGTTGGGTTTTCCAGGGACATTTGTCCAAAAATAACTATGTAGATTTATGTGCATGTGATAGTATTTCTTCCAGCGTTTATTTCTTTTGCAATTTTATTTGTGTAGGTTGCAATGTGATTGATTCAATATTTCTTGTAGTAAACAGTAAATAAATTGTTAAAAATTATTTTTTAACAATTAGAAGAATTATTTCCAGTTGCTGCAATAGGATTCGGGTTTCCAAATTTTCACATGGTATCAGAGCATAGATGATTAGCCAGAGATCTCAGTAGCGAAGAAAGAAGGAGTTGGCTGTTCAGTATGGGCAGTAAATCGAAACCCTAGAGGTAGTGCAGTCACCTTGGGCAAGAGGCTGAATTTCTTGAGGAGATTCAATTTTTCTAAGTGTGAGACAAAAAAATTCGATCTCTCCAGATCGAGGGGTTCCAGTTAGAGGGAGCAACCAGTGTTTTTGGCAGAGAAAATATCTAGTTGGACGCAGTAGTTTTGCAACATTTTTCTATAGTAGAACTAGCGTTGGTTGGAAGAAGAGCACACATTGAGGGAAATTTTCCTCAGGGAACTTCTAGTCTCAAGAAGTTTGATTTCCCTTGCAGATCAACAGTTGTTGTGTGCAAAGTTTCTCACTCCAGAAGGGAGTGTGAATAGTTGAGCAACAATTGAGCAGAAGGGAAGAGGAGATTTTTGACATTTGTTGAGATGGCCACTATTGGGATTCCTGATCAGAACAGGTTGGATGGAGCTTCCAACTATGTCATCTGGAAGGCAAGGATGTCCTTCCTTCTAGATGGATATGGCCTGAAGACATATATATAGATGCAATGGTAGCTATCCCCATGGATGTAGATCAACTGAAGGAATACAGAAAGGAGATGGTGCAGGCAAAGAGGTTGATTCTTGAGGGTGTTCAGGATCACATTATTTCACACATAGGTGATAAAGGGACTACTAGAGAAATGTGGGAGACTCTCACCACGTTGTACCAGGGCATTTCTGAGCAACAAAAGGTGTGCTTAGAGGAGAAGCTGAGATGCACCGAGATGTAGAAGGGGGAAGGCATATACCCCTTCCTCACTAGGATTCAAGAGATCCGAGACCAATTTGCAGTTGTTGGGGCAACACCTCAACCCACGGACCTTGTGTGGTTGGCACTCAACAATGTCTTAGAGGAGTGGCAAGTATTTGTCCAAAGTGTCTTGGGCAAAGACACTTTGCCAGGGTGGGACAGGATGTGGGTCAATTTGCAGCAAGAGGAGTCGAGACGAGCTACATCAGTGGTAGCAGTAGTGGATCGAAGCAAGTGAAGGAGGAGGAGAATGTGGCTTTCACATCTAAGGGACTTAGTTAGGGACAGGGGGAACAATGAAAGAGGAAGAAGGACCTGTCAAAGGTAAAGTGCTTCAAATGTGGTGAGATTGGTCACTACAACACCAAGTGACCTCTCAGAAGAGGGATAAAGAGGAGAAGCAGGATCACCAGGCAGCATCAGCAAACATCGATAGGTTGTCCTCCACGTTGGAGGAAGACTTGTCATGTTTGCTAATATACCCCCAGGAGTGAAGTGGGGTGACTTGGTGATGTAGCCCCAGAGTGCTACAAATGGGCAGGATTCTTGAGGAGATCCACCTCTTAAGTTAGTGCCTTGCTACAGGGGCCCACAATATTCCAGTAGAAGGATGGATCAGTGGTAATACATGCAGTCAGATACCAGAGTCACAGATGTAGAGTCTAGTTGCAGTCAGATGCTGGGGAGCACAGTGTAGAATTGGGAGCAGTGCAGTTGGTACAATGCAGAGTCAGTAGCACCGTAGATGCCTCAGTGACAACGCAAATACTTGCAGCAATCAAGGACTTGGGTGACAAATGCATCATACTGAACACAATTGATTTAATGTTTAAGATGCTTTTCAGTTGCAGTTGCAACAACAACATATGGAGAGGGAGTTGAAGTGCAGATGCAGTGTTGGCAGCAGTTCAACAAAGTCAGCAGTAGCACAAATGCAACACATATTAGATTTGCGCAGAAGTTGGTGGGTAGTAACATCCATACATCAGTAACGTGACAAGAGATGATGCTGAGACAGGGTGATGCTACAAGAGGCAAAAACACTAGAGCACATTCTTAGCTAAGAGGGAGTGTTAGATTTTGTAGTATAATATGTGTTTTAGCCTTGAAATTTTGTGGAAAGGCTAGAATGCATGAGATCTCCAAAACCCATAAATCGTTTCCGGAAATTCACCTAGAAATGACTTAATTAGATTATTAGTTAGGTTTTTAATAATTCATAGGTCTAAACTTAGGGAATATGACTAATTAATGAAAATTAATTAAGTTAAGGTGTGAATATTCTAGAAACTCACTCGGATCAACTTCAAGTTATTCCTAACCATCGATTAAGATATAATCTTGGTCGTTGAATTCTCAATGGAGGATTATAAGAAGAAGTCAATGGGGCTTGGAGACAACACTATAGAGGTTCAATTTCATGAGCATATTGATTTATAGAGCAGCAGCAGTCAGTTTCCGGAGAGAGAGCTAGTGAGATCGAAGCAGTGAGAGAGGGGCAGGGACAGTGAAGCCAGAGGAATAATTCCAGACCCAGTGAGTGCATTTGTAGAGAGGCAAAGGAGCCACAGTGAAACTGATGCAAAGTAGCATAATAGCCTCTAGAGGCAATTTCATATCTGTTGGGGAAAGCCAAGTTTCAGTGCCAGAAGCTAGACAAAGGTTCCAAAGGCCAGGAGAGACATTTTCCCATACAACAATAGACCATGCGGCTTGAGGAGAAGTTGGTTCGAACTGAGTGCATAAGTGACTATGCTAGGGTGACGCAGTAGTTGCACAAAGTCAATTTAGACGGTTCAATTTGAACTAAGGTCAGAGCTCGAATTTGCCTGTGGAGTGAGGAATTTCTCCTCCTATATTTTCTTGCCAATATTTATTTGTAGGATTGCTAATTTCAGCATCTAGTTGTACTCATATTATTTCATTGTTGCTTAATATTAAAACCCTCAACTGCTACACCGATTCTCCCAATTTGGGTTTTTCCGTGGACGTTTGTCCAAAAATAAATGTGTATATTTATGTGTGTGTGTGCTAGTATTTCTTCTAGCATTTATATTTATGTAGGTTGCAGTGTGATTGATTCATTATTTGTTATAGCAAACAGTAAATAAATTGTTAAAAAAATTAACGATTAGGAGAATTATTTCCAGTTGTTGCAATAGGATTTGAGTTTATGAATTTTCACAGTGATGACCAACTGACTAGATCTTGCAAGGAGGACCTTGCAAGGGAGTTTAAAATGAAAGATATAGGTCTCATGCACTACTTCCTTAGGTTGGAAGTATGGAAAGGCGACGGGGAATTGTTTATTTCTCAAGGAAAGTATGCAAATGAGATACTATAGAGGTTCCACATGGATAGTTGCAAACCCATGGAGACACTTCTAGTGACCAACTAGAGCAAAAGGATGCCACTTCAGGTAAAGAAGTGGATGCTACCATTTATTGACAGCTAGTGGATTCACTCATGTACCTTGTGAACACACAACCAGATGTGCGATATGCAGTCAACCATCCGATCCAAGCTATGGTTAGGCCAACCAAATTATTTTGGAAGGCAACCAAGCATGTTTTACGGTACCTCAAAGGCGTTGCCCAATTTGGACTATGGTATAGACAGATAGAGGAAGTGAAATTGTGTGGCTTCACAGATACAGATTGGGTGGGAAGTCCATCACACCTAAAGAGTACATTAGGTGAAATGTTCAGTGTTGGTTCCACAGTCGTTTCCTGATACTGTAGGAAACAAAGATCTGTGGCGCTCAACTCGACATAAGTAGAATACATGGTTGCAAGTCAAGCAACATGTGATTCGATTTGGATGAGAAATATACTTGTTGGATTTTTTTGGTCAGATGATGGATTCAACTGTGATCTACTGTGATAATAAGAGTTGCAACAAGCTCTATGAGAATCTTGTTTTCCACTATCAATCCAAGCATATAGATATCTAGTATCACCATTTGTGGGACTGTGTACAGAGGTGGATAATGTTGTTGCAGTACATTCTGAAAGAGGAATAAGAGGTTGGCATTTTGACAAAGGGTTTGTCAAGAGGGAAGTTCAAGTTCCACAGGTGTAGGATAGGGGTGGTTGATAGTCCATTTCTTGCTGAGAGGAAGTGTTGAAAAGTGCAACAAGAAATTCTAAATTTGATATTGCTTGATTAAATTGAGAAAATTATCATTTCCACATCATATCACAACTTGGATGCAGTTAACTTGTGTGACATCGCTTGTGTCACCTAGTTTACTTCTTAAATTCGAATTGGAGAAGTTAGAGCTTAGTTAAGCATGATTGATTTTTAATTTGTAGCAATCAAAGCCAGATATCTCAAGTTGTTTTCAGTTAAAGTAGTTCCAACTGTTGGAGGAACTAGTGGAAGGTCAGTTATGAAGTGGGACTTCAGTCAAACTCAGTGATCATCTAATTAACTGATCAATTGACCCAAAATAGCTAGTGCATGTAGAGAATTTGAGTTACCCAGTTGAGGTGGAGATTCCAAGGTAGCGTAACACCAGTTGTAGACTATACCAGAGTGTACATGTGTTGCATGCAACTTGATGATCAACCTAAGGAATTGCGCAATCTATTTTGGAGAAATTCCTAAATAATAGGGGCTTAACTTCTCAAGGAATTGTGCAAGGAAATAGGGGTTCAACTAGTAGCATAAATTGACTAAGTTTGTGTTAGTTCCATATAATACTAGTGTAACCCCTTTATTGTATTGTTAGTTTAGCCCACTTATTGTTATTGTTATGCCCATGTAACCCTCATATTGTTATTGTTGTGCCCTTACATTATTATCATTATGTAGGCTCTGATTATATTGTGACCCCTTAGAATCCTATATATGTATATGTATATAAAGGAGGTATTGTCATTTGTATCATCAAAGAATTGTTCATTTGTGTAATGTAAATGAGGTTTCCCCCTCAAAGAGGATAATTTTTAAGTCATTGATCTATCTATTTGTGAGATGACTGCATAACATTTGGTATCAGAGCTTTGGATTCTAGGGTTTCCTTGCTTAAAACAAGTCATTGTGTCATTTTCGCTATAACGTTTTTTATACGAAGCTTAAGAAGTTGAAATTACGACCACATGGAGCCGAAATCTTGGTGAACTTCACGCCAAAATTTTCGATATTTGTTCGCTATATTTTCTAAGATATGGTCCAAATAAGTTAGGGTTTTTTAATGCTCCAAAGTTCAATCTCAAACAAGTGATCGAGGGAAAATCATCATAACTTTCTCTTCAAGCATCGAATTGGAATTTCGTAAGAAATGAAAGAAATAAAACAAACTTTAGTTTCTTGTATATCAAATTTAGGGTCGAAGGTTGAAACAATGACACATGGCATTACGTACAAGTTTGCTCTACTGAACCAATCCATGATCAGGTCATTGTGGGATATTTAACATAACATTACCTTGAAGAATCCAATTTTGGTCTGATTTGTGGTGTTAGAAATAAGACTCAGAGGAAACCATAGGAAGTAATTTAAGATATTGGAGATCCAAAATTAAAGAATTACAACCGTTTAAAGATCGAGCTCCTAAAAGCAAGAAAAATGTGTGTATTTTTTTTTAATTGCGTAACTTTTGTTTGAAAAATCAATTTGAAGTGATTCCAAGAGCATCTTGAAGCATATATATTAGTATTGGGTTCTAAAAATTCCCTCAAACAAAAAAATTCTACACTTATTAAGCCCTTAGAAAGCTCTGTTATGATGCATGAAGAGGAAGAATTGTAGCGTTATATATTAAAATTATGGAACCAAGTCCAACAAATTTCGCTCCCACAAAGAGCAACCAAATATGAACTAAAAGGGGACATGTATGGTTTAAAATAAGAAATAAAAGGTAACATGGATGGTATAAAAGGCAACATGGAGGTTTTTAAAGTATAAATGGATGCGATGAATGTCAAGTTGGAAGGGTTGACAAAGTTGTTGCAAGAAAGGCTTCCTAGTGGTGACAAGGTAATCCATGAAAATCATGGTGAGGACAAAAGGAATATGAATTATGATTTTAGATACTCCAATGTGGGGTTTAAGAACCACCACATTCTAAACATAAATATGAGGAAGTTTGATGGCAAGGATCTGGGAACATGGATACTATAGATGGAGCAATATTTTGATCTACAGGATGTGGAACCCTCACAAAAAGGACGTAGTGCATCTTTACATTTAGAGCCCAAATAGTTTGTATGGTATAGATGGATATGTTCTTGTAAACTACTTGTCACCTGGTCAATTTTTATCGAGGAAATGATAGCACGTTATGAAGATACAAAGAGAAACACATTCTTTATCCAATTGATAAATCTCAAACAAAAGGGTTCAATGGCAGAGCACATTGAAGACTTTCAAAAATTGAATGTTGGGGTAACCGATATTTCGGAGGGGCATAAGATTGATGTCTTCATAGAGAATTTAAGATAACATCCAACAAGAGGTTCGCCTTTAGAAACCTGATTCATTGGAGAAGGTATTCAGGGTGGCAAGAAAAGTTGAAAACAAAATTATGGCAACAAGGAAGTCTACCACTCACAACTATAAAGATGGAAGTGTTGTTGCTCCTAGTCTTCCCAACCTACAAGGCTGAAACCACAACAATTGGAGGAAAAAAGAAATAAAGGGCTTTGTTACAGTTATGATAACAAATATACTAAAGGTCAATAAGTGCGACAAGAAGAAATTATTCTACATAAATTGTGAAGAGGAGGAAGAAAAGGAAAAAGAAACATCAAAAGAGGAGGATATACACCAGGAACCAACCCCTGAGAAAGAAGAAATGAATCTGACCATATCTTGTAATGCATTGGCGGGAATTACCACTCCTCAAATTCTCAAGATAGAAAGATATATCAAGAAGAAAAGGGTAGCAGTGCTGATTGATTAGGATAGTGCCCATAATTTTATTCATTGTAAGATAACCAAGGAATTGAATTGCTTCTTATATCCAATACCAAAGTGTTAAGTGATTGTTGCAAATGGAGGAACTATAAATTGCTCTGGAAAGTGCCATAATACCAAGCTAACCATGGGGGAATATGTATTCAATAATCCAATGCTTTCCATTCCAATGGGTGGTGTTGATGTTGTACCAAGAGTCCAATGGTTACAATATTTGGGGACAATAGCTTTCAATTTTCATGAACTTTTCTTGATTTTTTTTTTTTTGGGAAGGAAAGGAAGTTGAATTAAGGGGCATGGTAGGGAAACCAAGAAAGATAATCAACTCTAATGGCATGACAAAGCTTCTGAAGAAAGAATAATGGGGCGTAATTGCACAATTATGCTCACTAGAAGTTCAAACATTGAAATCATCTATTTCTCCATATCTCCAAAAAGTCTTGGAAAATCATTCCAAGATGTTTGAGACTCCCAAAGGAGTACCACCTATTCATGATCGTGATCATGCTATTCATTTGATTTCAGGAATTTTTCCTCCAAACATCATGCCTTACAAATATTCTTATGTCCAAAAGAATGAAATTGAACGTATAGTTGCATAGATGCTAGAGGCTGGTATAATTCAACCTAGTCAATGTTCTTTCTTTGCTCCAATAGTATTGGTGAACGAGAAGGATGATCATGGCGTATGTGTCTGGACTATAGGTAGCTCAACAAACTCACTATTAAATATAAATTTCCCATTCAGGTCATTGATGAATTGTTGGATGAATTACATGGAGCAATTCACCTCACCAAGTTGGATCTTCGTTCAGGATATCATCAAATTAGAACAAAGACTGAAGACATTCTGAAAACAACATTTAGAACTCACGAGGGTCATTATGAATTTTTGGTCATGCCTTTTGGCCTTACTAACGCACCTTCCACATTTCAAGGTTTGATGAATTCCATTTTCAAACCCTTCCTTAGAAAATTTGTGTTAGTATTTTTTGATAATATACTAATCTACAACAAGCCTTGGAAGGATGATGTTCAACATGTTGACAAGGTGATCAAACTATTGGAGGAGAAACAATTATATGCAAAAACCTCCAAATGTTTCTTTGAAGTACAGGAGGTGGAATATTAGGGTCATATTGTATCTCATGATGGTTTTAGGGTAGAACCTAACAAAATTAAAGCCCTTAAAGAATGGAAAATCCCCACAACCATAAAGAATCTTCGAGGATTTCTCAGGTTGACAGGGTATTATCGCAAGTTTGTTAAGAAGTATGGGAGAATAGCAACACCTCTAACATTATTACTGAAAAAATATGCATTTTCTTAGAATCAAGAAGCAACGAAAGCCTCTGAACATCTTAAAGAGGTAATGTGCCGAACATGAGTCTTAGTTACGCCAAACTTCACAAAAACCTTTATTGTGGAATGTGATGCCTCATGAAATGGAATTGGTGTTGTTTTAATGCAATAAGGAAGACCCATTGCTTTTGAAATTCGTTCAATCAAAGGAAAGTATTTACACAAACCTATTTATGAGAAGTAAATGTTGGCAATACTACATGCACTAAAGCAATGACGATCTTACCTAATGGGAAGACACTTCAAGGTAAAAACATATCATGATAGTTTTAGATACTTTTTGGAACAAATATTATCTTTAGAAGAGAAACAAAAAAGGGTGACAAATATTTTGTGTTATGATTTTGAAATCATATACAAAAATGGGAAGCAAAATGTTGTTACAGATGCACTCTTAAGAAAGGATGAGAATGTGGCAGAATTGCTTTGTGCCATTTCTATTATCCAACCTGAGTGGATAACTGAAGCAAGGGATGAATGTAAGAATGATGAAGAGGTGTGGTTACTCATTTAGAAGTTGCAGCAAGATCCTAATACATCTGATACATTTACTTGGAAAAATGATTCATTATGGTACAAAGATCACTTATATCTTTGTAAGAATTCCCAACTCAAGCAAAATTTTCTCTTGGAATTGCACACCTCTCCCTCAGGAGGGCACTCGAGATTTTTAAAAACTTACCATAGGGTCAAGAAGGAATTTTTTTGGGATGACCTTAAATATGATATTCAGAAGTTTGTGGCCAAATGTTTGGTTTGCCAAAAAAATAAAGTTGAGACAATTGAGACCTCGGGTATGTTGCAACCTTTACCCATTCGAAGACAGCATTGGGAGGAAGTCTCAATGGATTTTATCATAGGTTTACCCAAGTTTGAAGGAAAGAGTGTCATCATGGTGGTAGTCGATAGACTTACCAAGTATGCACACTTTTTGCATTATCTTATCCTTTTAAAGCCAGTACAATTGCTACTGCATTTAGAGAAACAATTCAAAAGCTTCATGGAAAGACTATAGTAAGTGACAGAGATCCCATTTTCATTGGAAAATTTTGGATGGAATTATTTTCTTGTCTTGGTACTCACTTAGCTAATATATCATATTATCATCCTTAGTCTGATGGGAAAATTGAGATAGTGAACAAATGTTTGGAAGGATATCTTTGTTGCTTTGTATCTAATAAACAAACACAATGGGTCAAGTGGTTACCTCTAGCTGAATGGTGGTATAACACTTCCTTCCATACTGCAACAAAAATGACCCCATTTATGGCACTTTATGGATATCATCCACCATCCATCTCATCATCTTTCAGAGAAAATTCTAAGTTTCAAGCAGTGGAAGATCACATTGAGCATCAACAATAAGTTCTCTAACTCTTAAAGGATAAGCTCACTCTAGCACATAATCGAATGAAACAACAAGCATATCAGCATCACAGTGAAATAAGTTTTAATGTAGGTGACTAGGTATTTTTACAGCTACAACCATACAAACAAATGTCTCTCAAGCAAGCTAAGAAGGATAATAAATTATCACCCAAGTACTACAATCCTTACAAGGTGTTGCAAAATATTGGTGCTATGGCATACAAATTGGAGTTGCCTACATCTTCCTGATTACACCTAGTTTACCATATTTCATGCTTAAAGAAGTTTATCGGTGACAAGCTTCTAGTTCAAATAGTGTTGCCGGAACTTGACAAAGAAGGAAAAATCATATTTGAGCCAGAAGTAGTCACGAAAACAAGAACCCGACAACTACAGAATCGGTCAATTTTAGAGTATCTCATTAAGTGGAAGAACTTACTCGCTGAAGATTCCACATGTGAGGATGAGAATTCTATACAAAAGCATCCATAAATACTCAAGCGTGTAGGACAACATTTTTTTGAAGGAGAGGGGCATGTTAGGTCCCTATAATACTAGTGTAGCCCAATTATTGTTATTGTTATTGTTATTGTAGCCCACTTATTGTTATTGTTTTGCCCATGGAGACCCCATATTGTAATTGTTGTGCCCCATAGAGGCCCATTATTGTTATTGTTGTGCCCTTACATTATTAATGTTATTAGTCTCTGATTATATTGTGACCCCTTAGACTCCTATAAATACCAAGGAGGTATTTTCATTTGTATCATCCAATAATTTTCCATTTATGTAATTTAAAGGAAGTTTCCCCCTTGAAGAGGATAATTTTTAAGTCGTTGATCTGTCTAATTGTGAGCTGGTTGCATAACAGTCTGGGTCAGAGCTTCTCAGTGAGCAAAGAGATAGGTTATGCAGTTGCAGGTTGTGTTCAATTGAGCAAAGCAATTGTAATACATCTCTATTCATCATAATAATGCAAGCAGACATTAGGGTTTTTGGTAGTTTCCTTTTGCTAAGAAAAATACTACATGCATGTGTGTGATTTCTTATTGTATGTTTGAGATTTTTGTTCTAAATTGTGAATTAATGTCCGCAAAGCAATAGAGTAGGTTTGTGTCTTGTGACTTTGATAAAAATTCATAAGCAATTACGAATGTACATCATAATTTCTACATATATTTCTTCCCCTAACCCTAAAAAAAATCCAAATACTAATAATACATAATAAACCAATGAAAAGTCAAAGTATAAAATGTGTTACCAACAAAGAACTCAATTATATTCTTTGGTGCCATCTCTTCAGTAAGACTTTGTGTTATGTGTAAATATTTATAAGATACTTTGCCAAATATTTATGAAATTTGAGTGTCATTTGACTAAATTTAAAATATTAGAAAGATTCTATATGTCCCTCTGTTGGTGGGATTGTTTCCCCCATCTCTCTGGTGTGAAGCCCCAATCAGACCTCACACCATTTGGGATAGGAGCCCCATCCAGTATGTGGGCCCAATGTCCACCATTAATGTTTTTTCTCCTGGGCATTAACTACGGAGGAATGAGTGTGAGACCAAGTGTGAGATGCTTGAAGAATGAGGATGAAATCGAATCTCAAATTATAAGCTAGTAAAACAATGTATTAGAACCTAACAACAAAAAAATGAGAACATTATGCCTTAAGAGAAACTAGTCAAATAACATCATCTTAAAACATACAAGCGAGAAGATACTAGAGATTAGTTGCAAATTAGTTCACAATTAGTTCCTAGCATGCATAGAATTAGGAAAGCAAAGACTCAGAAAAAACATATAAGCCATAGTCACGATTTAGTTCATCGACATAAAGTCGACATGAAAGCACACATGCAAACTTGATTGGAGTATCAATTATCTAGTACAACTAACAAATGAATGCATGGGAATATGTGCCAAAATTGAAGAGCTTCTCATTGATAGCGTTGCAACTTCAAATACATGCACGAAAATCCCATCAAAACCCAATAGTGGGATGGGAGTTGTTCATTCCATCCCCAATACCAAACCGTAGCCTCGTCACAACTCACCCTACTATCAACCAAAAGTTGAGCATCTCTATATCCTTAATCACAAAACAACTCTCTAATACTAGCCTAGCTTAAGTGCTAAAGTCCCCTACAAATGAGGCATGAGGGTATATTTATAGAAGTGAGGTGATCTTTCACCTACCATGACCTTTCACATACCCTCATGACTCTTGAACTTCCTCATGACTCCTTAATGTCGAATGGATTTTAATAATGAAAAAATAATATTCACAACAAAAGGGCGGTTCTGAGGTATCCACATGTGCTTTGAGCAAAAATCGTATTTAGATTGTTGTTGAAAACCTTGAGACGATTGCCCTTGGTACTGCTAAATGTTCCTAGAAGCTTGTATGGAGCCAATTCACCTACTTGTTGAGTCACATTATAAATAGGCGAAACCATGGTTGTACAACCCTCTCTCGCAATTGAATATCAAACAAATTGGTTAATCTAAGAACTTTGATGCTAGTAGTTTTGAGCCCAAACGCATTAACATTATTTGGAAAAGGAAACACTTGGTATATTCTAAGATGTAGAAAATCCATGAAATTATGATATGCTAATATGAGCAATCTGAAATATAATTTCTTCTTAAATAAACACATATTTTATCTACTAGATGCAGCAAAACAGGAATAGAAATAAAATCACAATTACACAATTCAACAACATGAAATTGCCTAGGGAACCCAACTAGGAAAACCCTTTGCCTGTTATTGAGAATTTTACTAAATAAAGTTGAAAAATGGATATTTTACAATAGAATAAAGTTTCATTAGAGAACAACCATGTTCTCTTTCTTTACACTAAACTAAAACACCCTTGCTTACACTTTGATCCCTGCTTCATAACCCAAGGAACTCGTCCTTCTTCAGACTTGTTATCACTCTAATATTTCTTTTGAAGTTAATGAAGAAAGAAAAGTTAAAGGTAACCACAAACGACTTTTGGAGATCAGGACCTAGCCTTCTTGATGCTCAAAGAAGGCTCTCTCTTTATAATTTAACTTTGTTTTAGTTAAGATGATTTTAGGCTAGTTATTGGTTGCACTTAGGTTTTGGTTTCAAATTGGGTGGTGGGATCACTTAGATGAAAAGAGGTTTGCTTTTACCATTGGGCTATGGAGTCGAATGTCATAAAAACAAGATTGGATTCAGTTCTAAAAATAGTGTCTACATGGAAAGATAAATGAGTTATTGCCAATCTCAAAGGCTAAATGGTGAAATGGTTTTAAATCGGATCCAAGGAGAAATTAAGGGTTCCCTAGGCCGGACTATTGAATGAATGAAAGAAGTCAACCGAGATGGGAGAGAAATTAAGGGTTCTCAAATATGGGTATCAGAGGTAAACATGTAAATGACTAACTGTGCAAAACAGAGTGTACTTAAACAATTTCTGAGTGATATCTCCAATTAATTCATTCAAATTTAGAACACATTTAAGATTTTGAAACACATAAGGGTAACAAGATCAAACAAAGAAGATACTTCACTGCAAATAGCTCATCTCATGAATCCTGTAGAGAAAGGCTTTTATTGCTTGCTCTAGTCTGTTGACTTGAAAATGGTACAATCACCAGGTTTTCAGATTAAAGTAACTCTACAAATGCAAAATAATCCACCCATAATGCTTCGAATTATGAAGTATTTATACAAAAGGAATTACAAAATATCTCAAACTGCATTGAGAACTAACCTAGGAAAAAGAAATATCTTCATGCAAGAAGATAGATGCAGCTATTGAACTGCTGCTTATTGTCCCTATTATTTAGGTTTTGCTGGCTTGCTCTTTGATCTTTTTCCCTTTATGCTGCTTGGCTATTTGGTCTTCACGCTAGATATTCCGTTTACTTTAACCTTTCATCTAATACACTTTAACCTTTCTGACCTGTCAATATCCTTTTCCTATGTTGTTTTACTTTTTACTATACATTTATAATATATGTGTATTTACTACAATAAACCATTTAGTTTTTCCCATCTCTCCTCATCTGGTAATTGGATATTGAGCATTTTTTTGTATATCTCATCTGCCTCTGTATATTTGTTAAAAGTAGGCATATTAATAAACAAGTGTTTTACCTCATGCTGGAGGTAAAACAAGTTTTCAAAAGTTTTATACAACACTTTGCCTGTTGGTAAGCCCTTCATGGATGAAGTGATTACCTGTTCTCTGGCCACTTCCCTGATCTTCTTATTATAATCCTCACATGTCATTAACTTATCATTTATTACTAAGGGATTAGGTAATCCCTTTTCCTTCAAAAGTTCAAACTTAGCCATGAACCTGTCAACGACTAATTGCATGTTTTGACACTTATCTTCTAAATTCAACATCAAATTCCTCTTAGTGAGGACTTTTCTGACTTCCAAAATTGTCTCCATTTCTTGCAACTCATACTTATTCTTTGAGTTGAGGAAGTGGATGATTCTTGTTGCTTCCTTTGGCATATCTCCAAGTTCTGTTTTAACCCTTTCAATAGCTTTTGTAGCCTACTTTATTAAATCAATCTGCTCATAAATGACCTAGATGAATGGCTAAATATCATTGACAGAGTCAATGATATTGGCCCATAGTTGCTTCTTAGCCTTACCTATAGGTTCATTGAGTGTCAGTTCTTTCTCTAGGGATTTTATCCTTTCATTCATCCTTGTATCCTTTTGTTGTTCTTCTTTATGCATGATCTAGGAAAGTTTGCAATCTATCTCCTGGTTGGTGACTTTCTCCTTTAATTTGTTCATCTTATTGGTCTGAATGGAGGCTATTGTTTGCTTCAATTTGTTTGCTTCATCACTTATGGAGGCTATTGTTGTCGATCCTGTTGCTGATGTAGTCGATGTAGATGTCGGTAGTGCAGTGGCCATTGGAGCAGTGGGAGCCAATGATGCTGCCAAAGTAGAAGGTACAACTATGGTTACTGTTGGAATGACAATTGTAGGAGCATTATCAAATGTCCATTAGCGAGATAGCAACATTCCATATTTCGGTGGGATGTTTGCAACTACTATGTCCATTAAAATACTCTTTGCAGGGCTCTGGACAAGAGTTACACATAAGTCCTTGATCAAATCAAGGCATTTAACTTGGTTGGAGTCAAAAGAAAACAAATTCTTATATGGTCTGGTAATGTCTAGGTTAAATCTCTCCATGATTGCCTTTGGCATCAAATTATGGGATTCCCCTCAGTCCAACATAGCATTATGCAATATTTTGTCATGAATGTTTAGGCTAATGTAGAAAGGAGGAACTCCCCCTTGTTGATGAATACCATTGGCCTTAGGGCCAAACAATAATTCAGGCTGATTGTTGGTACCATCCCATGACCTCCTTTTTCCTCCTAAAACATATCATTTGCCTACTTCTTTCCATCATATATCTCTTAGATCCCTTGAAAATTGATTAGTTAATAGTCCTATAGTTATTAAAATGCATTAAAATTGATTTAGGAGTTTTATGTTAACGAATTAGGAATTTTTGGTAAAATGGCTATAGGAAGTTCCAACATCCTGTAATTGGTTCATTGTTTGACATGTGGCATGACAGCTAGGCTAGAGCGAAGGGTAGGGATGAAAAGTAGAATGTCCAAGCTTGGACGAATACCTATCCTGTTAGGATATTCTGACACATAGGAAATAGTTAAGTTCAACTTGGTCTAGTATAGAGTTAGGTATAGAGTTAGGTAAAGTGTGTTTCTTTACCGTTGTACATTTTGTAACTTACAATCCGACGGTCACGATATGTAGTGATCCGACGGTTCATTCTCTCCTCGGTATTACCGACAGTTGATCCGTGGCTTGACACCCGATTGGTCCATGAATTCTATTTAAAGCGCATGGAGGGTCATTTGTAGGTTAACCGTGCATGAGAGAAGCTTATGTAAATTTTCATTCTTTATTAATAAATGGCCTGTAGTAGCCACGTTGGCGCAGGCCGTGGACTGTTTCCCTCTCTGAGGGTTTTAACCACGTCAAAATACTGGTGTATTGATCTGTGATCTGTTTGTGAGCGGTGTCCTTTTGGTGTTCTGTCTGAGGAACTTACCCTGTAAATTCTTACATTTTTCAGTGTCTTAAGTGAGTTCTCAGCTATTGCAGACAAAACCAGGCTCAGAGAAGATTTGCAGGGATAAATACCTGGTAAACGCGATGGTCCGGGTCACGAATGCAGGTGGGTAGGCGCGCCGAAGGTCTCCAGGTCGATTTGATCAGGTTGGTACAATTTTGGAAGTAAAATGCATGCAGAAGGCGCAACAACAGTTTTTGCAAAAATTGCAAAAAACGCGAAAAATTGGCAACAATATGGATTTTTGGGACATTCGCGCCTTTTTCGGATGACGTCAGCATGATGTCATCGGGTGGGTCAGGGTCGAATGACGTCAGCAGGTGACGTGGTGGCTTATGAGTGGTCCACGGGGGTGGTGAGGTGGCGGACAAGTGGAGCAATGGTGGACGGGGGCGCGGACGCGGCGATGACGCGGGCAGTAACGTGGCGCTGATGCAGGCAGGCGGACTGGTGGAAAACCGGAAACCACGACGGTATCATATCGCACCACTTATGATACGGAAGGGAATCTGTCAGAGGGGGCTCCGATACGATTTTGGGGCGACGCTTGGCTGAGGCCTGACGTCAGCCTCTGACAGATATCGGACGATATCTTTCGGACGTCGGGGCCGGTCTGATATCCACGTCAACCGTCGGATGAAAAGCGCCCGATCAGACGGTCGACGGGCCGATGAACTGTGCGGATGATACAGCATCGGGCAGGTAATAAACAATTATTTTTCACGGGATTTGTGCCCGGCGGGACCCTTAGAATTATTCGCGATTTGCATGGTTTTCTAATGTATTTTTATAAAGGCACGCTAATCACAAAAACTTAGGAAAAGTGGGTTTTTTCATGAAATTTCTTTGCAAAATCGCGCGCACCTCAAAACTTTGGATAAATGGGTTTTTGATGCAATTTCGTATAAAAGCGCAGATAGGCCCCAAACTTAGGATAAGGCAAAAAAGTGGGTTTTCAAGGTATTTTTTCCTTTTGAGCAGGTCTAAGGGTGCAAAAGGGTTTTTCCAAGGTTTTTTAGGCAAAATGAAGGGTTGACTAGGTAGATGAGTTTTGAAGGAGGAAAAGAGGTTAGGCTTGGGTTCTCAAACTGAACAGATGTCAATTTGATTCCCTAGTAGTGAACATATGGCTATAATGCCAAAGGGGGATATTTATAGAATGTTTGGGGTTTATACACCATGGTGTTATAATAGTAGGGAAAGGGGGACATAGGGAGTTAGATAATAGAAGTTAAAGGTTAATATGGAGGGAGAAGGTGAATGAGGAGTGATATCACTAATTTTATTTGAAAACAACTTAGTTTAGGGAGTAGATCAAAATGAAAAGAATTTTGCACAAGAAATGTGGCTTTTAAAGGAAACAAGGACCAACATAAAACCTTGAATTCTTTCACAACCACAACTGGTGAAGGGATGTTAGTAATGAGTGATAAATAAGGAAAAAAGGGAAGTTAGACATGCTCCATTGTGTTGCTTTCCTTGTATTGACCAGCAAGATTTAGTTTGAAAAGAACACCACTTCTGCAACCCCATCTACCTACCCATCTACTTGCCTAGCATTTTTTGTTTCTTCTTGGAGGGTGCATTTGGGCTGGCAGACCCTTATGTGCCTTTTCTTTTCCATTGGCTTTTTCTTTTGATTGCCTATCTAGTACTACCCTTATTTCTTCCAAGGCCCCAGATTAAGCAGTTGGGAACCTTAGCTTCTCTGCCTAACTATTGATCTGCCAAGATTAAACAGTTTAGACAGACTTCTTTCTCTATTCTACAATAGAAAATTGAAACATGGCATGATCCAGATTAGACTGTTGGACCATCCATTAAAATTTAATAAACATCAAGGCATGTACACACCTTGCCTTTCCTTGGAAATATGGGATCTTTGTATCAGCAAAGCAGAGCATATTTGGCATTTGAATTTGCCCATCATGAAATATGAAACCTATTGGTATAGGTATCCAACAATGCTAAAATGCCTTTCAGTTTGAAGAACTCAAGTGCCACATTTCAGCGTGCAATGGACTTGGCTTTCGCAAATGAGAAGGATGTCTTTTTGGTTGTGTACCTGGATGATTTGACGATTTTTTCCAAATTTGATGAAGAACACATGTACCATCTAAAAACTGTCTTTCAAAAATGCAGAAAATAAGGCTTATCACTGAATCCGAAAAAGAGCTTGTTCACCATGGAGGAAGGCAAACTACTCAGGCACATTATCTCAAAAGATGGCATTCGTATTGACCCAGCATCTGTACAAGCAATTCAGCAAATCAATCTGCCCCGGAATAAGAAAGAGATTAAATCTTTCAATGGCAAAATGAATTTCCTACGCCGCTTTGTACCTAATCTTGTTGAGCACCTAAGAGAGATTAAAAACATGCTTAAGAAGGATAGCCAAGTGAAATGGATGGAGGAGGCTGTAAAATATTTCAATTTAGTCAAATTGGCTCTTTCTTTAGCTCTAATTCTAGTCAACCCGGACTACACTCAGCATTTCATATTGTTTTCATTTGCTTCAGAGCATACTATGGCAGCTATGTTATTGTAGAAAAGAGATGATCATGAAAGACCCATTGCATTCTTCAGTAGAGCTATAAGAGATGCAACCTTAAAATACAACATCATTGAGAAACAAGCCCTCGCACTTGTGAAAGCATTAAAAGATTTTCGGGTGTATATTCTGCATTATCATATTTTGGCTTATGTTCTTAACGCTACTGTCAAAGATGTTTTAGTGCAGGCAGATTCGGAAGGAAGACGAGGCAAGTGGATTGCAACTTTGTTGGAATAAAGCACACAAAGCTTGTTAAAGGACAGGGATTGGCAAAGTTAATGGCCGAATCAAACTTGCACACCTTAGACATAAATATGATCGCTGCTATGTCCGATGAGAGTGAGGAAGGTTCGTCAATTCAGGTATTTGAAATGTTTGCTCTTTCTCCGTGGTATTCAGATATCATATATGTGCTTAAAAATTTGTCACCACCGCCCAGCATGACTAGAAACAAAGCTAGAACTCTCAAATTTAAGGCTGCCAAGTTTTGCATTCTAAATTTTGCTCTTTATTGGAAAGATCCCGGTGGTATTCAGTTAAATTGCTTGGTGGAAAAAGAAGCAAAGAAAGTCATGGAGGACTGCCATGAGGGAAATTGTGGTGGTCACCTTTTTTGGAAATCAACAACAAATAAAGTCCTGAGAGCGAGATACTACTGGCCGACATTGTTTTCTGATGTATATAAAATGGTCAAGAGTTGTCATAAGTGTCAGATTTTTGAAGGAAGGCAGAAGTTACAGCCTTTGCCACTTAAGCCCATTGAGGTTAGTGCCCCTTTTCAGCAATGGGGGTTGGATTTCATTGGTGAAATTCATCTCGCTTCTTCTGGTCAGCGTAGATGGATCCTCACAGCGACAGATTATTTCACAAAATGGATCAAGGAAATTCCCACCAGACAAGCTACAGATGCGGTAATTATTTCATTCCTTGAAAATAACATCTTGTCTCGCTTTGGTTGCCCGAATAAGTTAATCACTGATAACGCAACAGCTTTCAAATCAAAAAGGATGATAGAATTTTGTCATAAATATCACATCATTTTGGGTCACTCAACTGCCTATCATCTGCAAGCCAATGGATTGGTGGAATCTTCTAATAAATCATTGGTCAAAATCATTAAGAAGCTGCTGGAAATAAACAAGAAGCACTGGCATAAGAGGTTGGTCAATACACTTTGGGCAGATGGGGTCAGTGAGAAGAAATCCATTGGTACGTCACCTTTCGAGCTTTTGTATGGAGTTGATACAGTGTTTTCCACCTCTCTCGCAGCTCCAGTAGTCAAACTTCTTCAGGAGGCCGGCAGTGAAAATGATCCTATGCAGAGAAGGTTGAATCAAATGGTCCACTTGTAGCAGACTAGAGAAGAAGTCTTCCTGAACACATCCAAGTTGCAAGAGAAGATTAAGAAAATTTATGACAGAAAAGAAAAGGTGGAAAAATTTCAATTGGATGATGTGGTGCTAAAGTGGGATGCAAGGAATGAGGAAAAAGGTAAGCGTGGTAAGTTCGAGAATCTTTGGAAAGGTCCTTACAAGATTACAGCATATCGGGGTCAGAATGCCTTTCTTCTGAAGGAAATGAATGGAGAATATTGTCCAGGAGGGCCGATCAATGGTCGGCTGCTCAAGTGGTACCATTTCTAAGTTATTAACACTGCTTCCACTGTCATTGTAAATACCATTTTATTTCAGTTTGGTTTGAGTTTGTCAACTTAGTCTTCAAGTCATTTCAATATCAAATTTGAGTCAGTTTTTTGGTCATTTTAGTTTCATAAATGAGTCGGAGTCTTGTGTCACTTGTCAAAATAATGACTCCATAGCCCAATGGATGAAGGCATTGTCTAGCTCTTGTAGAGATCTATTGTTCTTGGCACCCCCAAGGAGCTACCATCCCCCATTGGAGCCAATGTTAGAGTCAGTCTTGTCAGTCCTCCGTCAGAGATCAAAACTCTTTCTGCATTTCATTTTTAGGAGTCCCGCTCCATTAACTCAGCTGCATTCTGCTAAGGGCATGCCATAATCTGACGGAAAAGGTCATGCTAGTCATTCCCCCTCATGTCTGGCACCTGCTGGCTTAGGTCTTTTATCAATGTTCACTAGAGTCCATGACAATTAATGTTCGATCTTTTAATAGACGAGAGTCATTTTCAGTCATTAGGTCTAGGGATTAGTCAATTTGGTCTTCAACCATGTCCAATAAAACCATGCAGGCCTGAGGGAGGCCCTTACAAAGTTGTGATTCAAAGATTTTCATCGTCATGTTGACAGATTACGATTGTTCTTCAAAACTCTATTTTGAAGAAAAGTCAAACAGTGTGTCATTTGGGATAAATTTCAAAAAAAAAAAATGTTTCTAGTTGATCTCTTTAGGCACAGTCATGGTTTCCTTGGCCAAATTCCATGTCAACAACCCCTGCAAAAAGTGCCAAAAAATCTCATCATTTTAGCTAAAAATTCAAAGGGAAAAGTCAAATACAGAGTTGCATTAAATCAGGGAAAAGAGCCAAAATAAAAACATTATCAAAGTGGGTTTTGAAGACACAAAAATTAAATCCATGACTCCAAATGTCTTTATAAAGGATTCCCACAAGAAACAAAGTCAATGTGCAAATCAAGGTTATAGAGAAGCATTGCAAAGTCATTGGGAGAACTTGCACGCGTTTGGCGTGACTTTGGAGTCATCTTCAGGAGCGCGATGCACACACAGAGGGGCACGACGCACACACAGAGTGCGGTGCACTGGTTTTGTTGTGCGGCACACACACACAAAGGCTCGAAATTGTTCCAAATTTGCCACAAATCATTTGGAATTCCTTCCAATTGCCAGGTAGGGTCTATATCTTGGATTTCTCATCAAATTTTGTGGATAGGACGATGGTTATGGCCATTTATAATTGCAATAAAAAATGCCTAAACCCTACCACTTGAAAACATCAAAGCCTTTTCTCTAGGGTTGCAAACTTGTGGTGTTGATGCTAAGGCTCCTCCTCCCTTTCATTTTTCCCCTTATTCCCATTTTTCCCTTTCCCCCTATCCCATTTTTCCCTATTTTCCCTTCCCTAAAACATTACTAAACCCCTATTCCCTATCCCCTCCACTCATTTGTCAACTATAAAACCCCAAAATCCTACCTTATAAAATCCCCAAACCCTCCTACATGTCCCTAAACAAAATCCCCCCCCCCCCACATAACCCCTAATCCCATCATATTATTCCCCTTCCTAACACTCCCTTTTTTGCATTGTTCCCCTTGGTGGCAGAGATCACAACAACACTTAGTTTCACTACCATCATTAAAGGGCAATCCAAGCACAGTACACATACAATAGTCATGGCCTCTGAGCATTCATCAGAGTATGAGATGGAAACCCAAAGTGATTCATCCTCGGAAGAACAGGCTCCCCAGAGACATCACAAAAGTGGAAAACATGTTAGGGATGAGCCAACCACCCTCACAGAATTACAGGCCTGCCCTCTTGCTATGTCATGTTTCCAGCATCTATCATGTTTTGAGTTTTGTCAAAGGGTAGCTAATGTTCGAATCATCATGAGTTGGCCTATCTTTTTGTGCTTCACCTACATGGAGGTCACTCTATCTTGGTCGGTGTCACCTTCATACTAACACCCGAAACTGTCTCATTAGCAACCCGCATACCAAATGTTGGAGACAGTGGCACAAGAAACAAAAGGTTGATCAGCATCATTATGAGCCTTACATTAAGGCTAGTTTCTTGAGGCAGCTCCAAAGAGTCTTTCCATTCCGATATTTGAAATATGAATATGCTCCACTCATGAAATTGATCATGAAATATTTCAGCTGTGAGGGGAGGTTCTCTCATTTATATGCCTATCACATTAGGTTGCTCATGCACTTTACCAAGGTACAGATGATGAACATCCCATATTTCATTTGCAGGAACATAGAGATGATGTACACCTTCATGCAACACAAAACCCCTCAGCAGCAACTTAACAGTGTTTATCACTTTGCTCTTATTAAGATTTTGGTGGATCATCAGTTGGGATTACAGGGCATTACTTGGGATGACTTCATCTCCCGTGACCTCTTCAACACTTCACAGGTATTATCAGAGGTTGAACATGAGATAGGTGGTCTTTCTCATCAGTATGAGCACCATGAGACCACTACTATGCCATTATTAATCACCTATTAGAGAGGCAGTAGACATTTGTTTATAGCAACAAAGCAAGTGTTATGTCCACCCAAGGTGGAAGGGGACTTGCTTCCGACATCGGAAACACAGGTACAGGACAAGGGCAAGAGGCCCATGCATGACGAGGGGCCATTAGGTGAACGAGAGGCTAACTTCATCCTCATTCATGATGATGATGCAGATGTGGAGAGTGCCAAACATAGGAGGACCATCCAGGAGCAGAAAACGTGATCCAAGACTTGTCACTCAATTTGGAGAGGGTTAAGTGGATTATCAAGTATTTGGAGCAGAGGAACAAACATCTTGAGGACCAGCATGAGATCATGGAGCTACAAAACATCCGTGAGAATCGCCAAGATGCCCAACATAGGAGGATTGAGCTCACTCCATTGGAGCAAGAGATTAACAATGACCGAGAGTCTTGGCTCGAGCGTATCAACATCCACCTTGAGAGACTGCTGGAGAAGGCCGACAAGGACAAAACCATATTGAGGCGGATGGTTTATCACTACAGGGCATGGAACATGAGTTCAAAGGCTTGGATAAGGAGTTTGAAGGCGAAATTGTGCAAAGCAACAAAAAGGAAAAAGAGGCAAAAAGAGAAAGATCGGCTCTGGATCTTGGCTGAAGCCTCTCTGGCCTAGCATAGCACTTCATAGGGAACCTCCAGCCTAAATTTCAAGAAATTTGGGGCAATTTTGGTCACATGACAAATTTTTGGTCACAACACAAGGTTTTTCTCCCTTAGGATTGGGAGCTCCAAATCACAAATAGTTTGCATTTTTGGATTCATCATGAAACATCATGACTACTGGTGCATGGACAAGAGCTTTAGGCAAGTTTTGAGTCCCCAGGAAGTCAAAAACACTCAAAAAATGACCTCTCTGCCCCTATTTTGACACACAGGAAGCAGTCTTGGGAGAATGAAGCTTTGGAGGGGCAAATGAGCACCCAATTCAGAAATTCCACTTGGGTTGGAAAGTAGATGGGTAGGGCTTTCCAACAAGCACACTTGGGCACAATTTGGACTCTAGCAGGTACCTCAAAATCACCTCCAAAGTGGCACTACAAATATAGATTTGGGCACGGTGCATATAGACCAAAAGGCCAAAATCACTTCCGCTCCGTGACATTTCGATTCGCAACTTTCTCCAAGTGGGCCCGTTCATTTACCCTATATTTTTCTTGGCAACTAAGGCAATGTTTAAAGAATATTTTCACTAAAGGTTGGCTTCTATCCAAGTGGCAAAGGAAGGCGATCAGTCACCCAAGCCATTTGTCATTTTTGTAACGCTGCACCTGTAACTAATGGTTGGCTTTCCACTTCCACTTTGTAATGATTTGAAAAACTCCCCAACTCTTGGTCGTTCTATTTCCCAATGGCATAATCTATTTATTGTATGCAAACCATTTGCAAAGGGTGGGTTGTAATTTTTGGGAGACTGTGGGAGAGAAACTCAGTTCTTCATTGTATATTTTGACAGAGGATTAATAAAAGGAAGCGGCTCAGTTTCATGATATTCTTGTGGTGTGAGTGTAGAAAATGTGTTCTCTTTATGTTTCATATGTATTTCATTATGTTTCAAAGTTCATTCATATTCATTTCCGGTGAAATATTCTAAGTAAGATAAGGTAGAATTCATGTTTATTGCTCTGTCTGTGGGAAATTTTCACGTTCTGTGTTCTTCTTCTGTTGAAAAGGATTCATGTGTTTATGCCCTTTTCACCCTCCTAAACAATCTTTCCATTCTGCATTATTTCAAATTTAATTGCAGACTTTCTGCCTATCTTGCCTCACAAAGTAATCTGGCCTTTTATGTTAAATTCTCTGCTCATACTGTTCGTTGGTCCCATATATCCCAGAAACTCATTCATTTATACAAAATTAGTTCTTGTTTCCATATTTATTTACCTAGCCTAAAATCAATATTCATTGTAAGTCATCTCAGACCATATCATTTATTTATTCACTGAGCGTGACACGGAGAGAGCCCTCTCTTGTTCTGGTAGGGCTAGCTACCAGACTGAGCGTGGTTTGTGGTTACCCTGAATTTTGCCTTCCTTCAGCCTAAGGTAGATTTAGGTGCTAACACCTTCATTTTCCAAGACTCGTAACCGAAAATCTCTCCTCTTGCATCAATACTCCCCCTACGCCCTCCAAATAGGCATTTGTACAGACAATGAATTCCTTATCTGGGCCGTAAATTCCCAAAATGGGAGTAGTGGTAAGTAAGTGCTTTAATTGGTCAAATTGACATTTAGTTGTCCATTTGAAAATTCTTCCTTTCTTCTACAAGGAAGTGATGGGATATACCACCCTTGAAAGTCCCTCAATAAATTTCCTATATTACCCAACCAACCCCATGAAAGACCTTATAGTAGCTACATTCTTGGTTATAGGACATTCCATTATAGTTTTGATTTTCTTCGGGTCCACAACTATTCCATCTTTATAAAATTTGTGTTTGTTTCATTTCACATACAACTAATGCACCCTTAAGATTTTCAAAACACGTTGCAGATGTTTTTTGTGTTCTTCCATATTTCTCAAATAAATGAGGATGCCATCTATAAAAATCATTACAATTTTTTCCAGGTATTGATGGAATACACTATTCATGAGACACATGAACGTTGTTGGTGCATTAGTTAGTCCAATGAGAAGAACTACAAATTCATAATTCCCATAGTGAGTTATAAAGGTTGTTTTATAAATTTCCTCCTCCTTGATTCGTGTATGATGATACTGAGAACACAAGTCAATCGTAGAGAATATAGTGGCCCCTTTTACTTGATCAAATAAATTGTCAATGTGGGGTAAGGAGTACTTATCTTTTACTGTTAGCTTATTTAACTGTTTGTAATCGATGCACGACCATAAGGTTCCATCCTTCTTTCTCAAAAAGAGCAATGGAGCTCCTTAAGGTGACACACTTGTGCGAATATAATTTTTATCCAATAAATCTTGTAACTAAAATTTAAGTTTAGTCAGTTCTGGGACACTCATACGATGTGGTGCTTTGGAAAAAGGAGTAGCTCCCAAAATGAGTTCAATGGTAAAATCTATATCCCTTTTTGGAGGTATCCCATGGATGTCCTTAGAAAAGACATCAACAAATTTTTACATAATTGGTGGGTCCCCCGAGGTAGAAGTCTTTTCTTTTGAATTTGAATACCCAACCTACACTGCATAAACTTGACATCCCTTTACTATATATTTTTCCAGTTGTGAAGCTATAATAAATCTTTGCCTCATTTCTTTTACTCCCTCCACTTCATGCCACATGTCTTCTTCATCCAAATAAATTATTGTTTTATCTTTGCGTTTTATAAGATACCAAGGTTTTTCCAGCCAATCCATGCCAATTAGTATGTCATATGATCTTAGGGGTAAAAGATTTAGATTCGTGATCATCAATTGGCCTGCCATCTCAACAAGATAGTTGTATACTTTAGTTACCACCCTTATTTTAGCGCCCGTGGCTAACTGTACCATCCATGGACTCTTAAATTTAATATTTTGCAAATGGAGTTTCTCTATTATCTTAGGACTGATATAACTTAGACTGGCCCCTTGATCAATCAAAATAGATTAAATTTGGTTTTAAAAATCAGCTTCAAATTCCACCATGGTCAATTGGTATTTTTCCTAGTGATCCTTCAGTGTAACATTAATCCTTGGCAAACTCCTTTCCACCTCCCTCATTGTTGATGCCTCTTAGATTTTCACAACCGATTTTGTCCCTTTTTAGTAGGGGAAAATTTTAGCAAAAGTGGTCCCACACAACCCTAGCATTGCAATGGGGATCAAGTTGTTGGTTCCAATTTAGGTTTGTTATGCTAATCAATATATTTTATCTTATTCTAAAATTTTGACTCCTGCTGAGTTCTCCATGAATTCCTACTTGTGTCATGACCCTAGGTAAAGTCCTTTAATCCATTTCTTTTAACAATTTTTTCGGCATACATACTTGAAACCTTAATATTTATTGATAACCCTTGCCTAGACAATTCATAAGGGAAAATAAAGTGTACAAATATAGTATTTCTCTAGACATAAATTCTTTTATTTATTTTTTTGACTTCGTTATAATGTAAAAAGAATACTTACTAAATGTTAATTCTCGCTTATATTTATCCCTATACACCTGCAAGTCATTAATTCCATCACCATTACATAGCTACATTACCATGCTTACTATAGAGAATAGGAGCATACCTAAGCCCTCATGACTAAGGATTGGGATCACACTTTATTAAATTTGATTTAACATCCATGATTAAGGTTGTTGATCTGGTGTCTATATGTTTACCTTGATACATAGGCGCTTGAAAACTTGTCTCCTTAACATTATGTGGAAATCTCTAGAAGGGATTCATAGCTTAGCATGATTTTGATTTATTTAAATATGTTTATATCTTTATAATATCAAGGTGTTTCAAATTCTAATACATTTTACCCTGTATGATGTGTCCACACCGAATTTTCCAATCCTGTGGTAATCATGTGATAATCACAAGGCTAATGTACAATGTAAGATGGACAGTGAGGATCTTATCCTATCATCTAAGGATGAAAATTGGCAGAAGAAACCATAAATTTTTGTCGGGTTCCTCTCTTCACCACATTTCTTTTCTATGATTCCTTCTAGAGATGTCGCATCGAGATTCTACCACCCAAACCAAACATTACCTGTTTTGCAACTCGACCCTTCCAAGTGTTGATATAGAGTATAAGGTAAGAAATTTTCCTATGTTTGTTTGCAAATTTATGTAAATTTTCCTTGTATTTCATCCGTCCTACATCTGGTAGAGTGCATTCTTTCTTTTTTTTCTTTTGTTTCAAGTTCGGGAATGTGACTAGTAGTAGAAATGGAGATACTAGGATCTCGTTGAGTCCTCATACTACACAAGTTTATTTTCCAACAACCTCATTTGGTATTATTCGACAATAGAGAATAGATCCCTAATATTTTGTAGTATGGTTTTGATTCTTCCCTTGTTTTATTTTTTCTGTCAATCAATTTTCTTTGCATTGAATCCCTGGTTTCATGTCACCAACACGAGGGTTATTTTTCCACATAGTGGACTAGATTTATTTCCTATAGGAAATAATGGTGGGTGTGTGGTTTACCGGATATCCCTTTCCTTATTAATAGATTGGTCTATATTCCGGCTCCTTGTCAATTGTTTTAGAATCTACCTGATCTATAAATGAGATCTAAGACAATAATAATTAATGTCTGGTTATTGATATTGAGTTCTGATAACAACATGATTTTGGTTGAATGGATTAAGTGCTTAATGACTTATCTTTATGTGTGATCTGATCTGGTTGATAACTCACATATCCTTATATATGTCTTGGTGTTTGGGTGATTCAAAAGATTGATTGATTCTAAAAGGAGATTGGGTGATTCATATGTACTTGAAGATTATTTGATGTTATTGGGCCCAGTATGAAAATTAATGAAACGTGGTCCATAAAGAAATAAAAGAGCTAAGGGGGTTGTAGCTCCCTTCTTGAAGAGACTGGAAAACGAGAGAGAGTTGTAGCTCTCTGCAGGTTGCAGCCTGTGTATTGGTAATGGACTGCACCAGTACAAAATTATTGTAAAAGAGGTTTCTAATTGAAAGAAGATAGAGACATATTGCAGCAGGTGGTTTTCACCCACATTGGGTTTCCACCTTATATCTAGTGTTCTTTGGTGTGACTATCTGTTTTTTTCTTGCTCATTATTATATACAAGTTAATGATCAATAAATTAATGAAGGCATATTGAAAAGAGTTAGATAATGCTGATTCACCCCCCCTCTCTGTATTATTTCCAAAAATTGGTATCAGAGCGGGTCCTTCTGAAGAAGCTTGATCGCTTGAAGGAAGATCTTTCATCATGAGAAACTACGAGAGGGAAGCATCAATCAGGCCACCAGTTTTTGATGGGACAAATTTTGTATATTGGAAGGTAAGAGTTACTGCATATCTTCAATCTCTTGGTACTGAAGTCTGGGATATCATAGATACAGGGTATACTTTTCCATCAGCAACTCCTACAGATCCGGCTGAGAAGAAGAAATATGAAACAAATGCAAAGGCAGTCAATACTCTATTGGGATGTCTATCGCAATCAGAATTTGTTAAAGTCATGTAGTATAAATCCACAAAGGAAATATGGGACAAGATTGTTCTAAGCTATGAAGGAGATGATCAGGTAAAACGAGAAAAACTACAAACCCTCAGGATTCAATATGAAAATCTCAGGATGTATAATGATGAGAGTGTGGCTAATTATTTTCTTCGTGTAGATGAGATTGTTAATTGTATGAAAAATTTGGGTGAAGAAGTAAAAGAGTCTGTTGTGGTTGAAAAATTTCTAAGATCTTTGTCCCCTAGGTTTGAATCTAAAGTTTCTGCAATAGAATAAAAGGAGAATCTTCAAAACCTTAAAATGTCACAGTTGCATGGGATTCTAACTGCTTATCAAATGAGGAAAGGAGGACCATCAGATAGGAGAGAAGTTTCCTTCAAAGCTTCTGGCAAAGGAGATTACTATGAGTCTGGACACATATCAGAAGAAGAAGAAGAATCGAATTTTGTCAAAAATCTTCAACGGGGCACTGGACGATTCCGAGATAAGTTACCATTCAAATGATTTTCTTGTGGAAGAGTAGGTCACTATGCTGCCAAATGTCCTCACAAGGATAAGATTGACAAGGGGAAAGTTCCTGTTAGATGGAACAAGAAACAGAATGCAAATAAGAAAAGCTATTACACTCATGAAGATAGTGATGGACTCTCAAATAGCGATGAAGATGAACGAGGTAATAACTATAAACTTCTAATGGCTTTTGAAGATGATGATTACATGGATGCTATAGATATAGATGGCTTTTATGAAGAGATTTCTAGACTCAAAAGATGTTTAGAAGAAAAGAATATGATCATTGATACTCTGCAATTTCAACTTGATGAAAAGGAAAAATCTCTTGAGAAGTTAGAATGTGAAATTGTTGGCCTTAGAAAAGAAATTAAGAAAACAAAGGCCCTTAATCTTAAATTTGTTAAAGGCTCTGAAACTCTGGATGAGATTATCAGTGTACAACATTCCCCTCTAATCAAGACAGGTCTGGGGTATAATGGAGAGGCATCTGAAGCTTCCACCTCCAAAAGTTATCTTGATGCAGCAAGAAGGAGTGAGCAAAGGCCTAATAGAAATCATCAGGTAAATCAGGGACAATCTTCCTCAAGGAAGAACAAAGACTATCAAGAAAATCGGGGGCATGCTACCTTAAGGACAAACAGAAGCTACAACTAGCCACAGGTAAAATCTTCCCAATTCTCTTCAAGAATGGATGGCAGTCGCAAGAATTTCTTCAATGGCCAATGTTTCTCTTGCCATAACTTTGGTCACAAAGCAGCTCAATGTGTTGCCTATAAGACAATCATGACTAGAGAAGCTCAAAAACAAAGAAGTATGCCTAAAATCACGAAGAGGACCTATAACAACTTTTCCGCCCTTGAAAGTGAAATTGAATGTCCTATTTGTAATAATTTTGGTCATGAAGATTCTAAATGCAGGAGCAGGTTTTGGAAATCAACTCAGAAGGAACAAACCTCAAGTGCCAAAACATGGAGAATAAAGGAACCACAACCAGAAAGATGTGGAATAGCTTTATATGCAGAAGGAAAGGAAAATCAATGGTACATCGATAGCGGATGTTCGAAGCATATGACATGTGATAAAGAAAAACTTGAATCATACACTGCTTTAGAAAAGGGAAAGAAAGTTTCTTTTGGAAATGATACCCCTGCAACCATAAAAGGAAAAGGCATTGCTCAGTTGAAAGAAAAGGTCAAAGCTGGAAACGTTTTATATGTTGATGGCTTGAAGCATAATCTATTGAGTGTCAATCAGATGTGTGATAATGGAACCGAGGTGATATTTCGATCAGATGGGTGTAGTGTTCGTGATCTTGATACGGGAGAAACTGTTATCAAAGGAAAAAGAACTCCAAATAATCTATACATATTTGAAGAAGGAGAACAACAATGTTATTTGAGCAAGAATGATGAACACTGGTTATGGCACCGGAGGTTGGGGCATCTAAGCTTTTCACAAATAAGGAAAGCATGCAAATACCAAGCAGTTCGTGGTTTTCCAAACATCAAAATTCCAGACAACACCATATGCAAATCATGTCAGTTTGGGAAGCAAACCAGAATTAACTTCTCTGAGAAGGAAGGATCAGCCAGTAGGCCTCTTGAGCTAGTTCAAACAGATGTATGTGGTCCATTCAAGACAAGGTCACCTCGAAGAGAAGAATACCTTATACTATTCATTGATGATTTCTCTAGGATGGTTTGGTTAGGACTTATGAAGCACAAGGACAAAGTATTCGAAAAATTCAAATCCTTCAAAGCCTTGGTTGAGAATGAATCAGATTACAAAATCAAGTGCCTCAGGTCAGACAGAGGTGGGGAGTTTACCTCAAATGAATTTTTCGATTTCTTTGAAGAACATGGAATAAGAAGGGAATTCTCCACAGCTAGGACTCCTCAGCAAAATGGAGTAGTGGAAAGGATGAACAGAACAGTCCAACAAATGGCTCGTGCTATGCTTAATGAATCTGGAACTCCTGCAACGTTCTGGGGTGAAGCTGCATATGCTGCGGTTGTTATTCTCAACAAAACAAATGTCTGAGTGAACAACACTCAAACTCCGCATGAGCTTTGGTATGGTAAGACTCCTTCGGTAAAGCATTTCAAAATATTTGGGAGCAAATGCTATATTAAGAATACTGATGAGCAGCTTGGCAAACTTGAACCTAGAGCAGATGAAGGCATTCTTCTTGGTTACTCTCCACATAGCAAAGCATACAAGTGCTACAATAAAAGACTTGGTAGAATTGTTGAAAGCATTGATGTAGTGGTTTATGAGAAGGGATACATTCCTAGACAAGTACATCATGAAGACATCGAAGAAGATGAAGGCTACTCTCAACAACAGAATGATGAAGAACCTCAAGAAGAACCAGAGGAGCAAACAAGAATAGAACAAGAATAGAAGAAAAGACTCCATCCAGATATGTTCAGAAGAATCATCCAGAATCTCAGATTATGGGGCAGAAAGAAGCAGGTGTACAAACAAGAAGAACATTTGCAGAAGCCTCAAGCTATTTGGCATTACTCTCCTCTACTGAACCACAAAATGTGAAAGAGGCATGCGAAGATGAATGTTGGATAAAGCAATGGATGAAGAACTTGAGCAAATCGAAAGGAACAACACTTGGGAACTGGTTCCTAGACCAAAGGATAAGAATGTTATCGGAAGAAAATGGGTCTTCAAAAATAAATTGAATGAAAATGGAGAAGTAAATAGAAACAAGGCCAGACTTGTTTATAAAGGGTATGCGCAGCAAGAAGGAATAGACTTTGAAGAAACCTTTGCTCCTGTTGCAAGACTTGAGGCCATCCGAAATGTTTCTTGCTCTCTCAAGTTTTCAAAATTTCAAAGTATTTCAAATGGACGTAAAATCAGCCTTTCTGAATGGAGACTTGGAAGAAGAAGTTTACATTGAACAGCCAGATGGTTTCATTCTTGGAAATGATCCAAATCTTGTGTGCAGATTGAAAAAGGCTCTCTATGGGCTCAAACAAGCTCCAAGGGCTTGGTACTATCGCTTGGACAAATATCTTCATCAACAAGGTTTTTCAAAAGGTTCAGCAGATAGAAATCTTTATATCAAAGTTGAAGATGATAAATTACTAATGCTTGTTGTGTATGTAGATGACATTATTTTTGGCAGCAATGAAGAAGAGATGAGTCAAAACTTTGCCTTGATCATGTAGAAAGAATTTGAAATGTCCTTGCTGGGAGAACTAACATATTTCCTTGGTTTGCAAATCCAACAAAAAGAAGGAGGAATCTTTTTATCTCAAACCAAGTATCTCAAACAGATATTGAAAAAATATGGCATGGAAGATGCAAAACCAGTGTGTACACCCATGGTCACAGGATGCAGTCTCAGTGCAAATGATGAATCTGCAGCAGTACATCAACCAACCTACAGATCTATGATTGGAAGTTTTACTTTATTTGACAGGTACCCGACCGGACATCATGCATGCAGTAGGAATAGTTGGTAGATTTCAAGCAAATCCGAAGGAGACTCATCTTCAGGGAGTAAAGAGAATTTTCAAATATCTTCAAGGGACACAAAATTATGGCTTATGGTATCCTAGAGATACAGATCTCACACTTCATGCTTATACAGATGCAGATTGGGCCGGAAGCGTGGAAGACAGGAAGAGCACAAGTGGTGGTGCATTCTTTATGGGTTCCAGATTAGTATCTTGGTTCAGCAAGAAACAAAGTTCGATTGCGTTATCTACTGCTGAAGCAAAATATGTAGCTGCTGCATCTTGCTGCACTCAACTCCTTTGGATGATGCAGACCTTGCAGGACTTTCAAATCACTTGTACACCACCTATCTCCATCTTATGTGATAATACAAGTGCAATCAGTGTTTCAAAGAACCCAGTCATGCATTCAAAGACAAAGCACATACCGATCAAGTATCACTTTCTCAGGGAACACGTGACTGAACACAAGCTCAAGTTGGAGTATGTTCCTTCTAAGGAACAAGTTGCTGATATTCTCACCAAACCTTTGCCCAAGGAGACCTTTGAATACCTCAGGCAAAAGTTGGGGGTAGTTGATGCATCATCTTGTTGTTAAAACTCATCTGTTGGTTGTACGCGAGGTTTATATGTGGGAAACGCATACATTGGATGGTTTATGGATTGCGTGCAGATCAATGGCACCGGTTCAGGGGGAGAACATATAATGCATTGTTGGCATTATGGTAGCTCAGAAGGAGATTGTGGATACTGATCTGATCATGGTTGCAATATGTCTCTATCTCTTTCATGGTCATGGTAGATTATGGTTCTTCTTGAAGAAATTTATGGAGAATTATGGATCTGGTCAGGGGGAGCAGTATCAGCAGAGAAAAGACTTAAGCATGTTCTCAGGGGGAGAATAACCCTTTTCCCTTGATGTCAAAGGGGGAGAATTACATTGAGGATCTTGAGGTTGCCATCAAGTCCAAAGGGGGAGATTGTTGGCATTATGATTCTGGTTTGGCTCTATGGTACAGGTGTTGTACTTGATGGAAACTCACTCTTGTAGCTGATCTCAGTTCAAGCACTCAAAATCATGGAAATTAAGATACTCGCAGGTAATCCTAGAAGAAGTCGCGGACCCGTAGGTACGCAGACCAAGGAGTGCGTGCATGTACGCAGGTGATACGTTCAGAAGGTGCGGACCCTAGTCTCACTCTCTCCAATGCATAAAAGTGCGTGCACGTGGGAATCTTCATGAATGGTTCATGGTATTAGCCCGACAGTTTTTGATCAAATGGTTTTTGTCCATGGTATTGCATCCAAAAGTGTTGATCCCAAGTATTGGGTTCATGGTATTGTGTTATTATAGTTTTGGACCCTTGGTATTGGAAGGGCTTGGCCTATTAAAAAGGAAGGAATCTCTTGGCCACACATTGTGAAATTTGAATATCTTAAGATCTGAAATTTTTGGGCTGTGATTGGTTTTTTTTTAAAAGCTAGATTCTTTAATCAAGGAAGATAACTTAAGGTGAAATCTTTGACATGTCGTGAATCTTTCCTCGGGCGCATGATTAGATCTGTGGATCTGACTGACTGTGGCACATTGGAGGACTGTAAATTTGGCCCTAATCAGAAGTCCGCAGGCGATCCATTGGTGCAGTGCAGGGGTGCGCAGCTCAGTAAAAGGCTCAGTGCGGGAGTACGCTGCGAAGCCAAAGGTGCAGTGCGGGGTACGCAGCGCAGGAGAAGGCACAGTGTGGGGCGCACGCAGCATAGAAAAGGGCGAAGTGCGAGGTACGCAGGTGAGAAGAAGGCACATGGTGGGTGTACGCAGTAAGTCAGAAGTAAAGATGCGGATCTGAAGCAAAGTACGCAGAGCAGAAGAACAACCAGTGCGGATCTACGCAGTTCAGTCTCAGAAGAGCTGCGGATATACGCAGGCCCCTGGTTGTGAAGTTGCGGTCTTATCTTGAAACAATTGTTGATTGTCTTTTATCTATTGCAGCAGAGTTCTGGGTTTAGATTTCTGGTATTACTTTTCTGTTTACAGCATTCTGAAGAGTTGGGTTATTCATTGGTTCATTGTATAAGGAGATTGGGTGATTTTCATGTACTTGATGATTATTTGATGTTCATGGATCCAGTTTGAAAATTAATGAAACGTGGTCCTTAAAGAAGTAAAAGAGAAAAGGGGGTTGTAGCTCTTCCAGGAGAGAATGGAAAATGAGAGAGAGTTGTAGCTCTCTGCAGGTTGCAGCCTGCGTACTGGTAAATGACTGCACTAGTACAAAATCATTGTAAAAGAAGTTTCTAATTGAAAGAAGATAGAGACATATTGCAGCAGGTGGTTTTCACCCACATTGGGTTTCCACCTTATATCTGGTGTTCTTTGGTGTGACTATCTGTTTTTCTTGTTTCATGCTCTTTATTATATACAAGTTAATGATCAATATTTGAAGATTAAATTAAGGAAGGCATATTGAAAAGATTTTGATAATACCCCCCCCCCCCCCCCCTCAGTATTATTTCCAACAGTATGAATGAATGGAACTTTCACATATAATAATAAAATAAGAGTCAACATGCTTTCATGCATATTTTGTGAATATAGTAGGACTATTCTTGTTGTATTTTCAATGTATGTATTTTAACTTACACTTATGCTGATGAACTAGTTCATTTTCATTTGTATGAATCTTGCTGAATGCATGTTGTTGTATTAATTCATCACTTTAACTTGTGTACTATTCTACATCTTAGCTTGTGATATCATTATGTTCATGTTTTCATTTCAAGTTGTGTACTATTAAAACCTTCCAAGGGGTGCACTTCCTTTTCCCTTTGTGCGTTGGAACCTTTATACATCACACTTGACTCTCCACGGGGTCAAACACTTTCTCTCACCCAAAGTTATCATACTTCCCTATATGCATTTTCATAGTAAAGGCATAACATTACCACCCACTACTAGGACTCCTACTCCAAATGGTGTGAGGTCTAGTTGGGAATTCATATCGAGGAAATCCCTTGAATGTTGGTGGGTCCACCACTGTCAACACTTATGGTGCTAGAAGGAGGGCTAGATGACAAGTTAAGCCCTTGAAGTCTATTTTGAATTTCTGCACTCATTTAATGAATTATTCCACAATCATAATCCTAATATGTTTTTCCAGAGATGTAAGTCTGCAAGTGCTTGTGAGCATTGTAGATGACTAGTAAACCCTTAAATTTGATGGTGAGGGTCAGTCAACCTTGCTTGAGCATATCGTTCATTTTCTTGAATTCTCAACAGAGCACAACATCCATTGTAAGGATGTTTCTTGTAGGTTTTTCATCTGCACGTTCAAAGGGTGAATAAGGAAATAATGTCATGCATTGATTGATGCTTCCATACACATTTTCGAGCATTTTGTCACAAAATTGTCTCGTGCTTTTGACATGTTTGATTGTAAACGTATGGGCAAGAAAAATTTAGAATTGCAAAAAAACATGTGATGAATCATTACATCATTTTCAAAATAATTTTATGCATTTATGTTTTGAATATCTGAAAGATGAAGTTGATTGGAAGTTATTGGCTGGAAGATTTCAATATCTTGTTCACATTTCAGAAAATCCACATGAGTTAGAATATTTTGAGCCACTCCCAACATACCTTAGTGTTAGAGCTTCTAAATCTGCGATGGACAAGGTTTTTGTTCGAAGTGACCCTCCATCCTCCTCTCATCAAACAACTCTAGTTCTGCACACTGAGGTAGGAGAAATTGAAAATTCATTTGTTGATATACCACCATCTTTTCCCACATCATGTACTCATAATTTTAGCATAGGTTTGGACTGTCAATCTGATGATTGTGATGAAGTGTTATCTCCTCGTCCTCCATCCTTTGTTCCTTCTAATTATCTGGATTGTGATGTGTTGTGTTCACCTATTTTAAATATCTCTTGTGATTTTCATGAGGATCAAGTGTTGTGTTATACGACATTTACAATTGCGGACAAAGTATCTCCCCTAGGTTGGTGGCTAACCTAGAACAACAGAGGGACAAGGAACAAAATACTCTTCCTTAAATTAAATAGATGATAAAGTGAGTCCTACATGGAATCCTTTGCACTCTTCACTCCTTCTTTAGCTTGGAAGCTCCAATTCCAGCTCCGAATGGCAAAATTAGAACTTGTACTGTCAAATAACACAAGCCAAGAAACTACAATCCCTATGTAGTATCATATAAGTACTTCATTCAATAGATTAACATAGAAATACGTGAAATAACAACATCACATATAGGAAAATAATGAATTATTTACATTAATATAAATGGAAGGAGATTACAACCATAAGTTGCAGTTAATCTTGTAGAAGAGCTCCTCCAAGTTGTTGACTTGTCCTTTCCTTGTCACAATATGCACCTCCAATTACCCTAAATGCATGAGTTGATAACCACTCACTGCAACAACATAAGGGTAGAATCAATCTCCAAAATACAACCCCCAATCACATAGAAGTTTGGCAATATATTGAGAAGTAGGGTAAGTTGGGAGTTCTTATCAAATTACCAATCTAGGGTAAAAGATCCACCTTTGATGGAGGGATAGGATTAAAGGATAAGGGTTGAAAACTTCAAAGTAGGGAAGGATAGGATCTGAATTTTTTATCCAAGGTAAGTAGTTGAAACAAATTCTGGAAACTCCTAGAAGGGCAAGCTTCCAGAATCCTTGTAGGTTTTAACCCCGTAAAGAAATTACCTGCATACGAATTCTCGAAACACAGAAAATAAACAATGCAAGAGCATAACACATAAAACACATATACATAGAGATTTTCCCCTAGATCCCAAAACCGAGATTACCAACTTGATTTTTTATTATGTTAATTTCAATGTTACAATACATATTTATGCATGTTGAAACATCCAATACCATGGAATGAAAACCATTGCATCCAAAACCATGTGCGAAAATCATGCACAAAACCATAGATAGGTATGCCCAACCTAACATAGGGTCCAAAACCAAAATTTTCTAGGGTGGTTCCCCAGACCCCATAGACTGGGGTTACCTACACCCTTCAAACCCCTTATGACCCCCCCGCTACGCTATCGGCGCAATGAATGAGGGGCTCCACCCCCCTTCTAACCCCCCGGTTAAGTACGTGGGCTAGTCGTGGAAAGAATATAACACAACCCAACATTCTCCCACTTGTTTTCTTTCCGCAAGGGGGCCACAAGAGAGCTTAGTCATTTATCCAGCCCTGTAACACCCATTGTTTTTCTACACCAAGAGAACTTCTCAGAGCTCACAGACATTGTCAATGCATCTGCAGTATTCTTCAAGGTGTCCACCTTTACCAGCAACACCTTTTTGTCTTCTATCATATCCCTCACAAAGTGATACTGAACATCAATGTGCTTTGTCTTTGAATGATATGCATGGTCTTTTGCCAAGAAAATTGCACTTTGGCTGTCATAGTCTATCCTTATAGCTTCCTGTACTAACCCCATACTTGAA
>APFE030791012.1:137056-147765 GCA_000404065.3 Pinus taeda
TCTTGGGTTGTAATTGTTGTCTTGTTAGGTTCAGCTACCATAGATGTTCGAGATACACAAACCATTCCTACCTGGTGTATTCATCATCCATTGATTTGGTTGAAGCGAGCGACGATGAGAATGGTTTAGGGATTTTCCCATCGCCCAACTGACCATCTGTGATTGAATATGAGCTGATTTGCATCCTGGGGGTGAGGGTGCTGGTCTCTCTGCAACGACTTCAACCCTTAGTTTCTTAGTTGATCCTGCGTCCTTTTTCCATGGTTCATGACTTCATCTGTTTGACATTTGCAGTGAGGTAACCAGTGCCTCATTCTCAATTCTTACCTATATTTGATTTTTAATGACTGTAATTGAAAACCTTTTGATTCATAGGGTTAATGACTGGTTTCTGCTAGCCAGATTTGACACAAGGTACCTCAGGTTCAATGAGGGATGGTGGTTTCCAACACTGGTTTAACGGAGGTAAGCTTTTGACGACTGCTTTCCCCACTTATAGTTTTCCATTGTCATACGGTGCCTAACTTGGTGAAGGGTTCTGTGTACTGCAGGTGGGCGGCTCACGAGAGGAATTCTCCAAACCTAGGTAAGGAGGAATTTCTCATATTTATTTTTGGTAGAGTTTAAAAGGAATACAAACATCTTCTCACAGGTTCTGAGAATGACTGTGATGTTCATGCATGTAAACTATTGCTGCTATAAAGGTACTTTTGTGTTTTAAGCCTGCATCTCTAGGGTCCCTGCAAACTCATTTTATTTTTGATTTGTCACAGGTTGGATCATATCTATATGAGCTCTCTAAGTTGACTATTTTCGATTTTGGTTGTCTAAAGCAATTTTTCTCTGAATGAAGTTTTAACCTATTTTTACCGTCTTCATGTATTTAATTTAAAAGGTTATAAGAGAGGCTTATATTGTCATCCTCAGAAAATCTATCTATTTTTGAAGACAAGTTTCAGGGTTTGTCTTTTGAGACTAATGAGTCCGTGACTGTAATTGTAAGTTATTTGTAATTAAGAACCCCTGGAAGACTGAAAATTAGAGGGATTGATAACTTGAGGCCTTTCAGCGCTTTCTTCAATTTAAACCCTCAGTATTTAATTTTGTGAAACTCTTTCGTTTTATTCTTATAGATACATGCAACTATTTTGTTGTGCCATTATGTCGGCCTTGGCTCTAATGCTACTTGCTGGAAGATGATTGATGATTGTGAAAATGATTATGATGCCATCCTGCCGAGAATGCTAATTTGCTTCTTGTTTTTCTTCTCTTATATAATTAGTTAACTACTGGTTAAATATTTGTCTCCTCTTTATTGTTTATTCGATTTCCTTACTGTTTGAACTGGAATAATGATTCTCGATCTTTGCCAAGAGAGGAGATTCCTCTTTTAGGTTTTTAATAGATCCTCTGTTATCAATTTATAAATATAATTTGACTCCATCATATAGGATTACTCCACAAGATTTTACAAATGTCATACTTATATTATGAATGATTTTATCGGATTCTAATAATGTCGTTGCATGTCTTCGTAACTCGACCGTAATTACTTTTCACAGTATAACTTTTGTTCATTAAAGAAATTGGTTTATTACAATATATCTCATGTTTGTCAAAGAGAATAGTTTATTATAATATATCTCCTGCTTGTCAAAGAGAATAGTTTATTATAGTATATCACCTGTTTGTTAAAGAGAATACTTTATTACAGTATATCACCTGTTGTCAAAGAAAATAATTCAAGCATAACTCCCTTCCAGGTGACTGTTCAATATTTCCACCTATGCATTCTTTTGTTAGAATTATCATGTGTTAAGCTTGTATTTTTATTCACTCAAGGTTAAGCCTTACTACACTATTGTGTGTTACTGCATAAATATTCTAATTGACTCTAGTCTTATAAACAAATATCTTTCTACAAACTAATATCAACTTTTCTAGAAAAGAAATCTATGATACTTATCTGATTTTAATTGTCAATATGTAAATCCAGATTTGTTTGGAAAGTCTCTCCTCCCAGGCACAAGCCTGGCGATCACGTCCAGGCTGTCCCTAAGCACTTTCTCTATTTCACCTGGATTATATTCTGCTACAGTTGGTGCCTTGGGCTTTAGGACTTCACTATCTAGCCTCAAGTCCTGCACTCAGCTTTATTGTAGTTGAGCGACTTCCCATTGGTCTATTTTTCCCCATCTCTAGGATAGCCCCCTTTTTCCTTCTTTTCCCCTCTATATTTACCTTTCCAGGGCAGGCGTGTAACTATTTCTTTTAATTATAGTAAACAATTTATTTTTATTAACATGTCAGAATTCCTAATTAATCATAAATTAGGTAACAAATTATACTCTGGCTTTCCAGCCTCAGTCGTTGTCATAATGTAAAAGAAATTAATGCGGAAAAATATAAAACTAAATTTAATAACCACAGTGATTCCTTCAGGGAGCCTGGGGTGTTACATCTCCCCCCCATATGAGGCACATTGTCCTTGGTGTTTAGTTGTTTTTAAAGAAACAACGCCAGATAAGCTTCCCGCATAAATCCCTCTTCTTCCTAGGTGGCCTCATCTAGGGCAAAGTTCTTCCACTGCACTTTAACTTGGGTGATGACTCTCTTCCGCAACGTGATTTCTCTCCGATCAAGAATACGAAGCGGTTCTGCCAGAAACTCTCCTTCCAGTTTGACCTGCACATACACAATTCATAGTCAAACTTTCCTCCAAAACAATTTATAAAAAAAATTACATATTCCCTTAACTCATTACCTAAATATTTTCCCAACTTATTAGATGTTGTGGGTTGTACACATATATTTTTAAAAATGAAATATGAAAAACGTTGTGGACCCGAATGTGGCTTGGTAATGCAAGCTTATAGGCTACTGGCCCAATCCGTTCCAAAACTTGAAAAGGTCCACAGTACTGGGGTGCTAGCTTAGCACAACCCCCCCATTATAAGGAACGTTTTCGGGGTTTTACTCTTAGATACACGTGATCACCTGGTTGAAATTCTTTGTATGTCCTCTTTTTATCTGCATACATTTTCTACCTATCTTGGGCAACCCTTAGATTCTATTGCACCTTCTTAACAGTTTCCTCCATCTCTGCTTTAACAGATTATTCCAATCCACAGGCACTCTGCACTTTCTTCCATATAATACCTCGAAGGGCTCATACCCAATGATTCATGATGTCCAATATTGTACGCAAATTCCACTAAGTGGAGGTAGTTCTCCCACTTATGTGGTTGTTTCATCACAAACATGCGTAGCATGTCTTCCAACACCTGATTTACCTGTTCAGTTTGTCCGTCCATTTGAGGATGGTAGGCAGTACTAAATTGTATCTGGGTTCCCAATCTTGAAAAGAGGGCTTTCCAAAATGCAGATGTAAATTTCACATCCCTATTTGAAATTACCACCTTGGTTATTCTGTGCAGACGAAAAATTTCCTTCATATTTATCGCACGATTTCCATAGTTTTGTAAGTGGATTTCACAAGTATGAAGTGTGCGGTTTTGCTCAATTTGTTTACTACCACCATAATTGAGTCGTGCTTTTTCGTGGTGTGGGCTAAATCGGTGATGAAGTCTAATGATATAGTTTCCCATTTCCATTTCGGAATGGGCAACGGTTGTAAGAAACCAGCGGGATGTTGATGTTCTGTCTTCACCAACTGATACTCCAAACATTTAGACAAGTACTCAATAACATCCTTTCTTAAAAATACCCTTTCTTGGTGGCTAAAAATAGTTTCTGGTAACCTAGGTGGCCCGCACATGGTTTCCGGTGAAACTCATCCATTATTAATTGTTTAATAGAGTTTTGGTTCAGAACATAAATTATATTTTTCAAGGTAAGGATGTTGTCAAGATTTATTTCGAAATCTGATTTTTCCCCTTTCAACAGAGCTTCTTTTGTCTATTGCCACAGAAAAGTATATTTTGGATCTTTGACAAATGCCTCCTTTATCATTTTTGGAATGTTTGAGCGTAATTGGCTGATCTGAACCTCATAAATACAATGTACCTTCCTACTTAATGCATCAACCACTCGATTTTCCTTCCCCTTAAGATGCTTCATGCCAAAATCAAATTCACTTAAAAATGCTATCCATCTCGCTTGTCGAGCATTTAAGCTAGACTGGTTGAAGAAATTGGTAAGGTTGCTATGATTTGTTAACAACAGAAATTTCTTCCCCAACAAGTAGTGTTGCCACATTTTAAGTGCATGTACTACGACTGTTAATTCGAGGTCATAAGCGGAATATCATTGTTCATACTCCAATTTCTACGATTCATAAGCAATAACTTTTCCTTCTTGTGTCAACACTCCATCAACACCCTCTTTACTTACATCTGTGCAAACCACGAAAGAATTTTTCAGATCTGCCACCTTCAGCATGGGTGTAGTGGTAAGTAGGTGTTTTAATCTTTCAAAACTTTGCTGACATTCAACTGTCCATTGGAAGGTGTGTCCCTTTTTCTGTAAAAAGGTCATTGGAAAAGCGATTTTTGAAAATCCTTCATTGAACTGATGGTAGTACCCGGCCAAACCCAGGAAGGATCTGGTATCCACGACATTCTTTTGAGTGGTCCATTCCATAATGGTTTTGATTTTCTCTGGGTCCACTGCTATCCCCTTTGCTGATATAATGTGACCCAAGTATTGGATTTGATCTTTGAAAAAGTCACACTTGCTAAATTTAACATACAGTTGGTTCTCCCGCAAAGTTTGCAACACTATTCTCAAATGTTCTTTGTGCTTCTCCTAATTTTTAGAGTATATCAAAATGTCTTCAATAAAAATCAATACAAACTTATCAAGATAGGGCTAGAAAATACCATGCATCAAACTCATAAAGGTAGTTGGGGCATTTGTGAGGCCAAATGCCAACACTACAAACTCGTAATGACCATAACGAGTTCAGAATGTCATCTTGTAAATGTCTTCCTCCTTTATTCTTATTTGGTGGTAGTCGGATCTTAAATCGATTTTTGAGAATACCTTGGCTCCTTGTACTTGATCAAATAAATCATCAATATGTGGCAAGGGATATTTGTTTTTGATGGTCAATTTATTTAATTGACAATAATCAATACATAATCTCAATGTTCCATCTTTCTCTCGTACAAATAGTATGGGGGTTCCCCAAGGGGACACACTGGGGCATATGTACTTTTTATTTATGAGCTCCTGAAGATTCATTTTGAGTTCTGTCAATTCAGGTATGTTCATGTGGTAAGGTGCCTTGGACATAGGGGCTGTGCCCGGAATTAGTTCAATGGTGAAGTCAATATCCCGCTTGGGTGGTAAAGTAGGGATGGACTCAGGGAATACATCAACAAATTCCTGAATGACAGGAATATTTTCCAAGGAGGTCATTTTATTTTTGGTGTTGGTAAATCGCACTTGAAAAACATATATTTGACAACCCTTCCTAATACATTTCCCTAACTAACTAGTAATAATAGGGCGCAATTTGGTATTGGTCTTTATTCCTTGAAGTTCCTTTCTTTGTCCTGATTCTGAAATAAAAATGATAGTTTTTTGTTTGCAATCAACCAGGGACCAACATTTTTCCAACCAATCGATTCCGATTAAAATGTCGTATGAACCCAAAGGAAGAATGTTAAGGTTCACGTGAATGGGTTGTCCTAAGATTGTTATGGGACAATGTTCTGTTTTTGCAACTACCTTTCTTTTTGTCCCGGTGGCTAATTAAACTAGCCATGGTTTTAGGAACTTATTGCTCTGCAGTTGACATTTTTTTACCACCTTAGGACTAACATAACTTAAGCTAGCATCGAGATCAAACAAAACCTAAACAGGTTGCTTAGAAATCATACCTTCACATTCAATCATGGTGGGTTGATACTCTGCTTGATGATCATCCATGGCAGCATTAATCGTGGGCATGCTCCTCGCCACTTCTCCAATAGTGGAAGCTTCCTGCATGTTCGCTAGTTGTTCCGTCCTTGCCATATGCAGACAGTTTTTGTAGTAGTGGGGTTCTCCATATCCCCAGCATTGCAGTGGTGATTTTGACTGTTGGTCATTAAGAAATTTATCAACCCCTTCTGAATACCTATTTTCAAAATAAACATCTTTAGGTTGATTCCTTGCTCGGAATTTACTAAAATTCTTTTGTTGTGCATTTCTCCTATTAGAAAATTTTGGGTTTCTACTTAGAATAACACTTCTTCCCTTTTTGTTCGACCCTCCTTTAGGTCCTTAATTTTTATGTTTCATTCGCTGATAGTAGATGCATGATTTTTGCACTGCATCATCCATCATTTTGGGGCAGTTGAACTCAAGTTTTTCCTTCATAAAATTGGGTAAGCTATTAATGAAACGTTGAATCTTAGCCTTTTCCTCTTGCATATAAGGCACATAGTGTAGTAAGGAAGTGAATCGTGTCAGGTATTCATCCATGGTTAAGGTTCCCAATCTCAACTCATGGAATTCCTTTGTTTTCTCATCATAATAATGTTCAGTTAGATACTTGTCTTTGAAATGCTTTTGGAATTCATTCCAGGTAACCTATTCCTCGTCAATTTTCCTTACTGTTTTAATTACTTCCCACCAAAGGGTAGCCTTACCTCTTAACTGATAAACTGCCAATCGAGCTTTCAGTTTATCTATGTACTCATAAATATGAAAATATTTGCTCATATTAATTAACTAAGCTTCTGTTGCCTCCTCAAATTCTCCTTCAAAAAGTGACGGCTTAATATTTTTAAATTCTCCTTGTAACTCAGATTTTTATCTTTTTGTCTTGCGCTGGTTGAAAACATTGTCTGAGTGTCCTTCTTCATCTTCCCCGTGTTTTTCATCTGACTCCGCATTTTCTTCTCCATGTTGAACTATTGGGGTCTTCTCCCCATCCTCAGCACTAAGTTCAAGATGTCATTGGTTTTATTGATTGGACAGACTTATGAGGATTTTTTCCTGTTCTAGACATAACTGTTCGTTATCTATTCTTAAACTTGTCATCTCCGCACGGAGCTGCTGCACGATTTTGAGTAAGATTGCATTTTCTTGACGGGATTCATCACCCAGCTAAATCCAAATATCAGGGTTAGCATTCACAGAGTTTGTTCCTGGCGAATTGGGTGGTTTTGGGCTCCTTTGTATTCTGCCTCTTCTTGTGTTGAGGTGATCTCTGTGTTCATATACATGTTCACTTAGTTCAATTAAAGAGATCACATTCATTGTGTGTGTGTGTGTGTGTATATATATATATATATAACTATTTTCCGAAAGAGTCTCATTGTACGAACCTAAGTTTTGATACCACTTGTAACAGCTAACATCTTAAAACAAAACATATATAAAAAAAACTTAAAACTTAAACATTTTACACCTAAGCCTTATACCAAAAGGTCCATATGCCACGAAGGCGGGTGCGGATTTTTATGGCACAATGGTTGATTTATGTCCTGTGTTAAATGCCACAACATGCTGCTCTGCCATGCCTTAATGTTTCACATGGCCTCCCACACACCACTTGGCCTTGGGTTGAAGACCCTCTGTACGTTCAGCCATGCGGCTTGCATAGAGACTGCTCCATCGCATTCATCCGCCCTTCCGTTGGGTCTAACTGTGACACTTGGTGTATTCCTTGCCCATTGATTTTGTTGAAGCGATCTGATGGTGAGAAGGGTTTAGGGATTTTCCCATTGCCCAACTGACCGTCTCCGATTGAACATGAGGTCATTTGCCTCCCGGGGTTGAGGGTGTTGGTTGCTCTACAACGACTTCGTCCTTAGTTTCTTAGTTGATCCTGCGTCCTTTTTCCATGGTTCATGGCTTCATATGTTCCGCATTTGCAGGGACATAATTAATGCCTCATTATCAATTCTTATTGCTATTTGATTTGTAATGCCTGTAATTGAAAACCTTTCAATTCATAGGGTTAATGAATGGTTTCTACTGGCCAGATTCGACACAAGGTCCCTCAGGTTCAGTGAGGGATGGTGGTTTCCAATGCTGGTTTAACAAAGGTAAGCTTCTGACCGACGAATTTCCCTACTTACAATTTTCCATTATCATACAATGCCTAACCTGGTGAAGGGTTCTATGTACTGCAGGTGGGCAGCTCACAGGAGGAATTCTCCAAGCCTAGGTAAGGAGGAATTTCTCATATTTATTCTTGTTACAGTTTAAAAGAAATACAAACATCTTCTCGCAGGTTCTGAGAATGACTGTGATGTTCATGCAGGTAAACTATTTTTGTTGTCAAGGTACTTTTGTGTTTTAAGCCCGCGTCTGCAGGGTCCCTGCAAACTCATTTTATTCGCGATTTGTTACAGGTTGGATCATATCTATACGAGATGTCTAAGTTGACTGTTTTCGAATTTGGTTGTTTGAAGCAATTTTGCTCTGACGGAAGGTTTAGCCTATTTTTACCATCTTCATGTCTTTAATTTAAAAGGTTATAAGAGAGGCTTAGATTGTCGTCCTCAGAAAATCTGTGTATTTTTTAAGATATGTTTCAGGGTTTGTGTTTTGAGATTCATGAGTTTGCAGCTGTAATTGTAAGTTACTTGTAATTAAGAACCCCTCGAAGACGGGCAATTAGAGGGATTGATAACTCGATGCCTTTCAACCCTTTCTTCAATTTAAACCCTCGGTATTTAATTTTCTGAAACTGTTTCTTTTTATTCCTATAGATACATGCAACTATTTTGTTGTTCCATTATGTCGGCCTTGGCTCTATTGTCGCTTGCTGGAAGATGATTGATGATTGTGAAAACAATTATGATGCCATCTGGTTGAGAATGCTAAGTTGCTTCTTGTTTTCTTCTCTGATATAATTAGTTAGCTGTTAGTTAAAGATTTGTCTCACCTTTATTGTTTATTTGATTTCCTTAATGTTTGAACTAGAAAAATGATTCACGGTCTTTATCGAGAGAGGAGATTCTGCTTTGAGGTTTTTAATAGATCCTCTATTATCAATTTATAAATATAATTCGACTCCATCATAGAGGATTACTCCACATAATTTTAGAAATGTCATACTTATATTATGAATGATTATATCGGATTCTAATAATGTCGTTGCATGTCTTCGTAACTCGACCGTAATTACTTTTCACAGTATATCTTCTGTTCGTTAAAGAAATTGGTTTATTACAGTATATCTCCTATTTGTCAAAGAGAATAGTTTATTAAAATATATCTCCTGCTTGTCAAAGAGAATAGTTTATTACAGTGTATCACCTATTTGTCAAAGAGAATATTTTGTTATAGTATATCACCTGTTGTCAAAGAAAATAAAGAGAATATTTTGTTATAGTATATCACCTGTTGTCAAAGAAAATAATTCAAGCATCAATATTGCTACCTATGCATTATTTTAGTAGAATTATCATGTGGTAAGCCTGCATTTTTATTCACTCAAGGTTAAGCCTTACTACACTACTGTGTGTTACTGCATAAATATTCTAATTGACTCTAGTCTTATAAACAAATATCTTTCTATAAACTAGTACCAACTTTTCTTCAAAAGAAATCTATGATACTTATCTTATTTTAATTATCAATATGTACCATGTTTCTCTGAGAAAGTCTCTCCTCCCAGCCACCAGCCACGTCGAGGCTTTCCCCCTTCCCCCGAGCACTTTCTCTATTTCACCTGGATTATATCCTGCTACAGTTGGTGCCTTGGGCCTTAGGACTTCACTGTCCAGCCTCAAGTCGTGCACTCCGTTTTATTGTAGTTGAGCGATTTCCCACTGGTCTGTTTTTCCATAGCTCTAGGATAGCCTCCTTTTTCCTTCTTTTCCCCTCTATATTTCCCTTTCCAAGCAGGGGTGTAATTTGTTCTTGATAACTATTTCTGTTTTTCCATAGCTCTAGGATAGCCCCCTTTTTCCTTCTTTTCCCCTCTATATTTCCCTTTCCAGGCAAGGGTGTAATTTGTTCTTGATAACTGTTTCTTTTAATTATAGTAAACATTTTATTTTTATTAACATGTCAGAATTCCTAATTAATCATAAGGATAGCCCCATTTTTCCTTCTTTTCCCCTCTATATCCCTTTCCAAGGCAGGGGTGTAATTATTTCTTGATAACTGTTTCTTTTAATTATAGTAAACATTTTATTTTTATTAACATGTAAGAATTCCTAATTAATCATAAATTAGGTAACAAATTGTACTCTGGCTTTTCACCCAGTGATTGATTGTCATAATGTAAAAGAAATTAATGCAACAAAAATATAAAACTGAATTTAATAACCACATTAATTCCTTCATGGAGGGGTGTTACAAATTCTTTATTTTGATGATGATGATGATGGGTGAAGTGTCCACCCAAACCATCCAACACTATACAAAAAACACATAATTTTACTCCAAAATTTCTTATTAATTAAGAAAATTAATCTATACAAATTTAAATTCATATTTAAATATAAAATTTTAAATTTTAAACCTTTTAACTAATTTATTTAAATTTAACAATAAAAAAACATTACAACCATTTTTAAATAAATTCCAAACAAAAATGATACAAACAAAAACTAAAATTCAAAATATTGAAGCTATTCTATAAATAATTTATTATTGACAATGGAGAAACATATTAGACTTCACAATCACAAATGCAAAATCATAATTTATTATTGACAATGGAGAAACATATTAGACTTCACAATCACAAATGCAAAATCATGCTCTATGATTGTAATGTACTTTTTGACAGAAGC
>APFE030791017.1:0-32919 GCA_000404065.3 Pinus taeda
ATAGCATCAACAGCAGGTTGGAAAAATGGATTATTCCTTACGATGCTGAAAGGAATATCACTCCAGAGGAGAAATTTTGCTAGCAAGTTGTCAACTTCTTCTTTCTCGGTTCTTTTTAGCATTGAACCGATAGATGGCTGTGAACCAGGTGTGGTTCGAGGAACAAAAAATGATGATGCAGCTACCGGATTGATTGATGCTGCAGTAGAACCAGCGCCACTTGGCCCACTTCCTTCAGCTGACCTTCTTAGTTGCCTTTTCAGTTCTTCTTTGGCCTCTCTAGTCTGCTCTAATTCTCCCAATGCTCTCATGGCTCTTTGGATAAGTTCAGCAGTTGTATTTGTACAAGGCCCCACATCATGTCCAGGGATTTGTGCAAGGTGATACTTCAACCTATACACCCCCCCGCGTATCTCCTTTCCACACAACTTGCAAGTCAAGTTTTGTCTATCATTCGGAGCATTAGGCACACCATATTCCCAGAAAGGATCCAATTTCCTTGGCATGTTTGTTTTTTAACTTTGAAGTTGCAAACCTATGGGAAAAATTAATAAGGATTAGCAAATATGAATTTAGGATTACAATTTAGCATTTGCCATTTACAAAATTACAAGTTACAAATTTCTAGAATCCAAAGTTCCAAACCCAAGTTACCCAACCAAATGGCAAGCAAATGCCAAAAACAATGAAAAAACATAAACAATGTTTAAAAAAAATGAAAACAAAAAAAAAAATTGGTTCCCATAGCCATACCAAGTTACCCATCCCAAATCAATGAAGAAATACAAAAAATTCTTTAAAAACAATGAAAACAAAAAAAAATGGTGCCCATATGAAGTTTCTCAACCAAAAACAATTAAAAACATAGAAAAACAATGTTTTGAAACAATGAAAACAAAAAAAATTTAACCTACATACCGTTTCTACGGTGAAATCGGCGATCTCCTCTTGAAATAGTCCTCTAACCACTTCGATTCGGCAAGAGAACCCTCCTAGCTGCTCTCCTAGCTCTTCTCCTCTTCCGCGCGCGCCTGACTGTTTGAATGAGCAACGAAAAATGTAATTTTTCATTATAAAATCGTGCTGCCCGCTGGTCCCACGCTTTTTTATGAAAAAAACGCCAAAAAAAATTACCTGCGCTTTTTTTCCTATAAAACGCGTGTTTTATGCGGCTTGGGGAAAAAAGCGCGTTTTTTTGAAAAACGCGCGATTAAAACGCGCTTTTCACAACACTGGTTATGATAGAGGAGTTCAACAACCAATGTCACTAACATCAAGGTACATAGAGGGCTTGGTGCTCTTGATTAAATACAAGTCCCATACCCTAGTACATGACAAAATCGAATGGAAACATTGCGATCCCCCCAATCCTGAAATCCTGAGAAACTTATAAGTCTGCTGGATTTTGAGTGAGATCTAAAATTCTACTTTCTCCATATGAAATCCAATGAGGTCGGAACCAGTGTCAAACATCCTGAGTCATTTCATGGTAATGTTAAATTTAAGTAAAAGTATGTAAATGAAAGATAAAGGAGAATGCGACTTTTACTTACATTACCATGAATTGCATATAAATACTAGGGATATAAACTTGAATATTAGGCTGCCCTACTCAAAAACTCTTGTTTATTTGACTTTTTTTTTTTTTGGTTGCGTTTGGAACATCTTTGCAACAAAAATTTTGTGAAAAAACCAGGGAGCAAATTTTATTTTGCAGGAGCGCACTCCTTGGTCGCTCTCGATTTGCTCCATCTCGGAGTGCACTTCGGGAGCGATTCTAGGGGGCTGGGGGCTGGGGGGTAGGTGCTCCCCGCAACCCTGCTCTCACACATTTATCAATCTCTTCAGTCTTCACAGGAAAACATATATGCAGTAATACTTGTTTGTGTAGATATATACAACATAAATGTGTGCACACAAACATGTCTGTGTTTGTGCATAGATATATACATGTGCATGTCTTTATGTAGACAGCCATACATATTTATGAATGTCTAGGTATTCAAGCATAGACAAATTATATTCAACTCCCCTGACATATGTATGTATACAGCCATGCATACATATTTATGTACACATAAATATGTGTACAGCCAATTATATTTATGTATAAAGCCAAACATACATATGTATGTCTATGTACTCAAACGTAGACAATATTATTCGGCTCTCCTGAAGTATATGTAAGGATTTATTGTTTCATCACCGAATTTTTGGATTTAAATTTTGCCTAAAGCAAATTTGTACCTGCTGCATTGGCTAACCAGATACATAATGCGCATCCCCAGATTTTAATGACCAAAGAATTGATATATTAAGTGCATTTCTGTGTTACTTAAATTGCTACATCAAGATTCTGAGCCCAGAGTTTTGCAAAACTTTATATTTAGTAGCATTTCTCAAATGATTTGGTTTCTTGTGATAGCATACAACAAGAAACATGGTATACCCATTTAGGAAGCTAAAAGCATGTTTGAACCAGCTTTATGTTGAAGATCAGGACAGTCTTTGTTCATACTGGCAGAGATTTAGATTGCTTCCATTACAGATTTGTTCTGAAATAAAATGCTCATACTATTGGTTGTTTAGGAATGTTAGCTTTCTGCAATTCATTTCACATTGAGCAGTGGTGTGGCTATCTTCAGTGGTCTCCACCGTAAAAGCAGAACGTTTTTTAGGTTACTTACATAGGTGGTTGGGACTCTGTGATATTGTACAGTTTATATTTTTATTGGGCTGCCCAGTGTGCCTGTATGGTTTCCACTTTCATTGGGCTTCCCAGTGTGCCCAAGGACAGATTAAACACTATTCTCCCCACCAACATCTCTTGTTTCTATGATGCTTTTCCTTGTTCTTTTTCCAGCAGAGAAAATGGGCATTGCATTGAATCCTCATGAACTGTACAACAGATACTCTTTCACACACACAATACACAAACACAGAGACAAAGACACATCACTTGCTTCATCTCTCATTGTTCTGTTTTAGCTTACTGTCTATTATGTGCAGTTACAACGGCAGTTGAGTTTTGTTTCCAGTCGGGAGGAAGAAGATAGGATTCAAAAAGAGCGAAAAGAAAAAGTAGACACCTGATTCATTTGCAAATTCTTCATATTCCTGCCATTTGTGAAGGAAGCTAAAGTTGTAGGGCTGTGTTGAAGATCTGGATACAATGGTCCACTAAAGATGTTTCACTTCTTAGTGGTGTTTTAACTCTGTATTACCCTTCATTATTTGGTAAACATGAATGGACCAGAAAGCAGAACACCATGCACGGGAGCCTATGTTTGCATTTATATCAGCTAGGCAGTAATGATGGCTTTATACATCAAGTTAGCCAAGCATTTACCTTACGGAATGGTGTGCATCTGCATCTTTTAAAGATTTACGTCAAAGCATATGTCTATGCCCATGCAGTCATATCTCATCTGTTGACTGCATAAACTTCCATCATCAAATTTCTCTCCATGATGGGGACAGCAGTGGAAGTTGACTTGTGAGATTACTAGTGGGCTTCAGCAGCATATCAGTGTGCCAGTAATACTAATAGTCTAGAAAAATGCCTGGGAAATTTTTATTACAAAAAATCTGAAAACATTGCTGTTGATGACAGATTAATGTAACAAGATTTGTATGTGAATGTATTCATAATTATCCCAGTTATTTTACAGCTGCCTTACTTTCATAAAAGACAGCTTGTGTATGAGAGACGGTCTCATTTGAAGATCAACTAGGATGATTCTTCCTATGCTGTAAATATTGGTGTTTAGTATTTCTTTATTGGCTACAAATGCCCAGGTAGATTTTATTCTTATCTACATTATAATCCATGCTCTGAAATATGAGCCTTTACAACTCATTGTATATTGGAAGGTTTTGGTTCGTGAGTTTACTAGTAGTTACGCTTGACAGATAAGTAGCTGTCTCGCATTTGACAATGTCAAGGAATATGCTGCGTAGCATAGTCAATATATTGGATACTTCTGTATTTGAATAAATAAATGGGTGTATTTGTAGTTTGTTGTAGTTGTTTATCCTACTATGCTGATAGATGTTACTGAAAAGAAGTGCAAATGTGCATGTCAACCTGGAAAGCATGAATTAAAGTTTCTCGACAGTGGAACTAGTGACCTTACAACTGTTGCATTTTGCCACTAAACTGAACTTGTTTTGCATACATGATAACGTGATAGACAGAATGTGTTCTCATGGCTACACATATGAGTTCTTGTTTAAATTGTAAGGCAAGCATTCACTCATTTATTCTGATTGCATGGAAATATAACATTATCATGAATATTTATGCTCTTATACAAAGTACACAATGAAATACAGAATGTTTTCCACTTTTCCCGTGGCTACACAGAGGAGTCCTTGTTTAAATTGTCAGGCAACCATTCACTCATTTATACTGATTGCATATAAATGTGGCATTTTCATGATTATCTGTGCTCTTATACAAAGTACACAATGAAATACATAACGATGTTGTCTGTAGCTGCTGACAAACAGGGGTTTAAATGCGATCCAAAATTTTCTGGATCCTAGCACAGAAACTAGAGTGAATCCACTCCCTGTTCTTCAACCCGAGTCACGAACTTTCTTGAATTTAAAATATGCTGCATCTGTTGGATATGCTAGTAAAACAAACTGCTAGCTGTGCAACATAGCTGTCAATAATTGACATGGAAAATAGAACAGCTTAATCTACAGACTCATTGCTGTTTTCTAGATTTACTGCTAAATTATTTATCTTTGGGGATGGGATCTTCTGGAGACTTCCATATTTGCATCATGTGTTGCTACAAGTGACAAAACTATGAATAAAAGTCCATTGCAGACTAGTGACTGCTGTGGAGAAATCCTGTTAAAGACAAAAAATGAAGCATAGTTGAAAAGCTTACGCTTGTGGACTCTCTGATGGCAGTCATTAACACTCTGCATAGAGAGTTACTCTTGAATCTTGATCGACTCTATCCTCCCTTTCAACCTTCTCGGAAGCTTGGAAATGCCAATCAAATGTACCAAGAGGCTATTGTTTTTTTTGTCGTTCCGGATTGGCAACCTCAAAGAATCATTGCTGTCATGTGAAGCTATTGCAAGCATCAATTCACCGAAATTACTTCTACAGATTGATAACATGGCAATATAACAGCAATGCATCTCAATAACAGGTTAGTAGCCACACTGTATCTTTATCGCTTAAACCTGAGCATGTGCAATATTCATACTTTTTGAAAGTTCAAATTAGATTCATTAGCAGATTCCTTATGTTATCAATAAAACCACAGATACATTATTGATAATAGAAATAGGCATCCAAATCATTAGACAGAAGACTTCAAATATGGAGGAAACCCTCTCATTAAATTTCCAGCAATATATATTAACCAGTAAAAATTTTGAGATACAATTGTGTGTCCATTCAAATACAATAGTTCTTCCAATACATTAGACAAGGAAGTCACATAATGGCTGTCTTGCAGCTCCTGTTCTGCCTCCCCTTTCTTTCAATCCTTCTGTACTTCAAAAACACTCGACCCATCGAGCATTCTTGTTCTTGGCAGTTAGGGTTACTATACTAGTTCAAATGCGACTCATTTCAGTTTACAGAACAAAAAGTGTGGATTTTCTTTTGAAATTTTTGTGTTGATCTTTGTATGCTTCTAGGAATATAAGCATGTTGATATCATTTGTTTAGACGTTGTTTACTTTATGAATTATGTCATATTTTGCACAAATAACTATCTCAGTTTCTCGTTGTATTATCCAAGTGTGTACAAGATCCTTGATTAAAATAATTTTTGTCGATCGTAATCCTTCTCTCTCTATGTAATATTGCCCTCGATGGAACGGTACCGTTAGATTATGTTTGGTAAACATACGTATAGAAGAGATGTAATTAACAGTATCAGCATGAAACTTTCAACGTCATAAAAGCTTAACTTTCACATAGTTCAACCATCGGGAAAGGTACGAAGTTGTTTGACAACTGGGGACAGGAACGTGGTTGCTTTTGAAGATTCCCTGAGAACAAGTGAAGGGCACCTGTGCAAAGTGCGAGGAATAGAGAAACTAAGCTTCGCTATGCTCGAGTAAGGTTTGCGGTTGGGCTCAAATTAACGGTTTTAAGGATCCGTTAACATTGATATTATATCGTAAACACACCACGATATTGGAATCACACCTAACAATGGAAAATGCATCTATATTGAGGAAAATATCAACCTATGAAGCCCTGTTATCAACTCCAAAAAGGAAGAAGTTTCGTGGAATAGAACATGGAATAGATCCTCACCTTCAGTGGTGTAAATGTCAAGAAGGGTTAGAGTTTCGACATGGTAAGGCACAACCTTCACATTGTAAATACACATTAGATTATGTGCAAATGAATTTCTTATTTACTTCGCTTAAATGATTTGATAATTCCAAAAAAATATACATAATCTGTGGTGGGATCAGTCATCTATTTAAAATAACGAGTTCTATTTTTTCGTTCAATTATAATTCAGTATTACTCCCTTATCACTATTGCAGCATTTATTGTAATATTTAATTATAATTAATAAAAAATGATAAATATTTTAATTTTCTTTCTAGAATATGTATGTTGAAATACAATTTTGATAGTATATTGTTCATAGTTAAATATACTTTTATGATTTTAATTCTTTATGAATTAATGATTTTGGTTTTCATATGGTTTACTAAATTTATTAAAAAAACAGGTTATCTTTTATGTTTGTTTCAGCTATCACAAATGTTATGTCATCTCATTTTGTGTTTATAGAGGACACAAATTTGCTTGTTTGGGCTGTTTATTCATATTGACTTGCTTCTTTATATAGAGATCACTAGGATATTTTGCCAAATGTATTTATTGTAATTAAACTGGCAATAATTAATAATGTCATATAATGTGTTTCTTTATATTGAGATCACTTGAATATTTTGCAAAATGTGTTAACATAGTTAAACTGCACTGCCATTTCCAATTGGCAAAAACATTTATTTATTGAATTTAAACATGCAACCCTATGTTTATGTTAAGACATTATCTCCTATGCTGATAAGCGTGTTGTTGTCAAATGGTAAGTTAGCTTTCTTCACAAAAACCTTAGAAAACCAAGTGCTCCTTGTTGCACAAACTATTGAAAATCATAGTCACACTGGCTTGCAAATATCAAAAACTTAACTACACAAGTTTATGATTTTTGTAAACCACTCCAAGATTAGATGTAACTTTGACATGCAATTGCAATGATAATGGGCTAGTTAAGATTGGTCTTGTTATTTTTTCAGTTGAAGAAATTTTAAAGTCATCAAAACTATAACATGATGCGAATTGAAGTCTAAGGTAATAACATTTTGATTAAAACAAGAACATGATAATCAGAGCGTAAGAATCTAACTTGTTATTGGAGCATATTTGTGAAATACAAAATAGAAGGTTGCAAAGTAATACACCTAAAAGTATGCTTCAAAAATCACACGTGAAGTTTACTTGTTGAATTCCCTGCCATATTGGTAATGGCATGCTGTTTTTTTTTCTCCAATGATTGATAATGATGGGTTTATGAATGGTATCATAGAACAAGAATGTAACATGGTATCATAGCATATTTGTGAAACACAATCTAGAAGGTTGTGAAGAAACAAACCCAAAAAAATACTTAGAAACTCACATTCTAAGTTTGCTTGTTGAATAGTCCACCATATTATTAGTAGCATCATACATAATGTATTTTTAGTTTCCTTCTCCTAGGATTGATAATGATGAAGATGATGAATGATTTGAATGGTTTGGATGGTGAAGCATACCCCAATATATGGTTTGTTGTAGCTCTTAGAGACAACCTTGGATTGCTTACAAGACTAGTGCTCGGGCACATCTAGATTCCGTGTCTTATATGATTTTCTAGAAATGGAGACATCACATATATTTTATATTTATATATAATGGGTTGGTTTGTCTAAAGGAGTAAGACATGAATTTATGGTACTTCTTCACATATACAAATCTCATAAATATGCATAAAACAGTGGAGGTCGAGTAGTTCAAGGACTTACAATTTAATAAGATTTTGTTGAGTAACGATAAAGGATAAGGAGAGGGGGAAACTCATCATATGGAGCTTACAACATTAAGAATTCTATGCTTAACACATAGAGCTTGCAACTTTAAGAATTCCTACACTTATTTGAGTTACAAAAAGATATAATGGATGAAGGAGGGATTGAATGCTATGATTCATGTAGCACAGATTTAAAGATATAATTTCAATAATCCATGCAGGCACATGCATTAACAATATCGATACAAATGAATATGTGATATAGTTACAGGCACTTGCATTAACATATCGATACAATTCAATCTGTGAGGAAGCTTGAAATATTTCTAACAACTATGATTGCATGAATTTAGAGAAGAAACATGAAAATAAAATGGGTTTTAACAGGGGGATAACATACTGTAATACTCAAAGGGGGAATCACCACCATTTCCTTGATATTCTGAAAAATCTGTATTACAAAGCCATACAATCTAAAAATAACATGTAGTGTTTTCTTTAGAATTCCTAAACCTTTTTTAAGTGTTGCTTTCTCCTTTTTATATGGAGAAGGGAGCATGGACATTCATTACATCAAAAATATCTTCAGTCGAGTCTCAGTTGTCAGATTGGTTGGCTATCTTAGCTGGGGATGGCTCTGTGGCCCAAAAATATTACAAAATTACTGGCCTCATTGAAAGGAGGCAAATTGCAGGACATCAAATAGGTAAACAATCAGAAAGAAGCATTAATAAACTATCTTTGCACCCATCCCTGTAATCGCTTTTACTTAAGGTTGCAATTAGCTCATATTTGGCTTCCCATGCTGCTGATCCAAATGGATCCTAGAAAACCTCTAAGTCTTCAAAATCTTCTGAACACTCGAAATTATCGCATAAGAAGAACTTGTTAAAAGTTAAATTACACTATCGGGAGGCAAAAACATGAAGAAATCAGTGAAAGAAGGCTTATCGAGGGCTTAAAGCCACTTTGCATCAGAGCCATCGGATTCGGTCGATCAACGGTCCAGATCCGATTGGCAAATCACAATCGGCAGTGGCGAAAGGAGGCTATCGGCGAAGACCACAAGGAATACGTGACAACGATCAGTGGGGTCAATGAGGACCATCGATCAAGTGCGCAGATCGACGGCCCCAGTTGCATCGCAGTATCACTATCGGCAAATACAAAGGAGTGATTGCAATCAGCTCGGGGCGTGTGCAATATGCAATTGCGATCGATCGCCTCGCAACATTGCATCGGAACATTACAATGGAGTGGGGCCGAAAGCCGGCCCCGATGGAAATATAGATGGTATTATATATATTTTGAGATCTGCAAAACAAGGTTTTCCTTTGTAAATTGTATTTTCGTTGAATAAACGAAAAACCAAAGAAAATGTGCCAATGCGATATTACGAACCTGAAAGGGTTTATTAATGCTGCTATATATGATTTCAAGTCCGATAAAGCCATTTCACGGGGTTTTTCAATGTTTTAATGTATTTTTAATACAAAGGGAAATCACGATATAAATGAGATTTCGAGTGAGCGAAAAGCAGTAATACAATGGCTGCCACATGTCCAGGTTGAGGAGAGAGGAAACTACCCTTATTGGGCAGTTAACCCCCATATGAAAGGGCCGCCCGAAATGGACCATAACCATTGGATCTGGATCTCCCAGATCAATGGTGGAGATGCGATGTTGGTATACAGGCAGACCTGATAGGGGTTATAAGGCGGATTCATAATATTTGAAGTCTAATGAACATCGTTTGGCGGAATTTTTCCTTGTTTAAACATATTTCTCTGTGTAAACACAAAATGGCGATTTCGAAGGATTTCAAAGGCCTGATGACCCATTTTGTTACAGTACAGGTGGCCACCATCCCTGAAAGCGTTTAACAATGATTGCTAACGCTTAGAAAGGGATCTGAGCAGACGAGAAGCCATAGAGCCCGAGAAGGTGAAACGAATAGACAACGCTGATTGGCTTTTAAAGCCACAGATTGACAAAAAACAGACAAAGCAGTGTTGAGACAGAGCAACATAGACAGAGAGTCAGTGAGGAGAGTCTGTTACTTAAAAGGGACGTGGGGGATCCAAGTAAAAGCCTTATTGTTTATATCTGTTGTGTGAGGCTCAATTTGAGGTCACTATTGTAAAACTTTGTTTTGAAGACATAATAGAGAGGTCACCACTAAAGGCTGGACTAGAAAATGTAGCCCAAGAGTGTTGGGTGAACTCTTTATTAAATTTCTTGTGTTTAAGTGCGTTGTCTATCATGTTTCTTTTATTGCTTCATTGTCTATGTATCTTGCAATCTTATCGATCCATTGCACAAAATAACATAAGCAAATCCATGCACATGAGTCTGTAATACCTTAATAATTGTCTAAGATCATATATCAGATCAAGTGGTATTAGAGCGTTAGGTTTGCTAAGGTTAAACAAGCTTGTGCTGGATTGTTAAATGCTAGCTAGGTCAAATCTCAAATTAAGAGAAGGAGAACTGGTTGAGACTAACCCAGAAATTGGAAGAGTCTACCCTAGGAGGAAAATGACAAAAGAAATTCCCTTGGAATCAAACTCTCAGTTCATGGACAGTTTCATGACCATGAGAGCCATGGCAGAAGAGATGTATAGAGAATTTAAGAAAGGTCGAGTTGAAGATACTTCAACCTCCAAACAAGACAAAGGAACAGAGGAACCTCTTCTAGATGGCCATTCAGAAGGCAAAGGGAAAGGAAAAGAGCCTCCTCTATCAACACTTCCTTTTAGCCCTTTGATTAAATTAGATATAAAATTTGATTTGCCAATATATGATGGAGAATTAAATGCAGAAAAGCTAGATAGCTGGATTATACAGATTGATGTATATTGCAGGGTGCAAAACATTGATTCAAAAAGGAGAAAGATTCAGCTGGCCATCCTTCGCCTTGGAGGAACTGCCCTAGTGTGGTGGGAAGGCAAGACATAAGCTAATTTGAAAAAGCATGGTAAAATTCTTTCTACCTGGAATGAATTTGTTTCCACCATTAAAAAACAATTCTATCCACTAGCTTATATGCAGCGAGCTATGATGAGTTGGCAAACTTTTCGCCAATTAAAGGGGCAAAGCATACAAAGCTATACCCAAGAATTTAGAAAAAGAGCTTTAATTCTAGGCATTTCTCTAGACTCACCTGAAACTTTGCTGAAGTATATAGGTGGTCTACACAGCTATTTGAGGCACACCATTCTCATGTTTAACCCTACTTGCATAGATGAGGTATCAGTTTAGGCTACATGTCTATAGGCTAGAGGCAAGAATGTGAACCCAGAGATTGGGGGATCATCAAAACCCACTGCAAGCAAGAACAAGGAAAAGAGGAAGCAAAAATAGAAGGAGAGGAAGACAAACACTGTACAGAAAGACAAATCTTCATGCACTCACTACAAGAAGGTTGGACATGATGATGAACACTGCTGGTTTATGCATCCGGAGCTGAAACCCAAGAAGTTCGATGGCAAGAAGAAGAAGATTGCTGCTGCTATTCAGAAAGATTTGGGGTCAGACTCAGGTGATGAAACAACAATCACAACTGCAGGTATAAAAAGTAAAAACTCTGAAGCATCTACTAGTAATTCTGCACAATCTATTGATAATGAAGAAAATGAGAGGAAATGACATGAACTTTTTTATATTAGAGTTATTTCCAAGCATCAAAAGATTGATAATTTATTTGATAGTGGTTCACAAGTAAACTTGATTTCTGAAGCAATTGTAAAGAAGTTGGGACTACTAACCACACCTCACCAGAAGCCATATCCATTAAGTTGAATATGTGATAAAGCAAAGCTACAAGTGACTAGACAATGTAAACTTAGGTTTTCTTTTGGGTCAACTTTTGTAGATGAGGTTGAGTTAGATATAGTTCCCTTGGATATATGTGGCATTGTTTTAAGAAATCCTTACTTGTATGATAGAAAAGCCATTTTCTATAGAACTAAAAATAAGTATCAACTTACAAAAGATGGAATAGAATATATTGTAAGAGCTCATTAGCTCAAAAATAACTACACTTTCATTAACTCAGGGTAGATGAAAAGAATTGTAAACTCATGCAAGAAATTTTTACTAATAGTTGTAAAGGAAAAGACCCCTAATAAAACCAATGTATTTGAAGGCTGTGATGCTAAACAGAAAGTTGATTTAGAAAAATTTGTTTCAGAATATGATATCCTATTTCAAGAACCTAAAGGTCTGCCACCCAAAAAGGAAATATTACATGATATTCATTTGCAGCGAGATGCTCCATTGCCTAACATCGGAATGTACAAGTTATCTGCTTTAGAGAATGCAGAGATCAAGAAGCAGGTACATGAGCTGCTTGACAAAGGGTTCATAAGACCAAGCACATCACCATGTGGATCTCAAATTGTCTTGGTGAGAAAGAAAGATGGCTCGTGGAGGATGTGCATTAGTTAGAGAGCACTAAATAAAATAATGATCAAGAATTGTTATCCTCTCCCTCACATAGATGCTCTGTTGGATCAGTTGAAAGACGCTGTTTACTTTTCCAAGTTAGACTTATGTAGTGGCTACCATCGGGTCAAAGTTGCAGAACAAGATGCATGGAAGACTGCTTTCAAAACAAAGCAAGGGCTGTATGAATGGCTAGCTATGCCTTTTGGCGTAACTAATGATCATGCCACTTTCATGAGAGTAATGAATGATGTACTCGGGCCTTTTATTTATGATTTTGTAATTGTATATTTAAATGACATTCTTGTTTTCAGTAAAACATGGGAAGAACATTTGAAGCATGTAAAGAAGACTCTAGATGTTTTGAAAAAAGAAAATCTCTATGTGAATTTATCAAAATGTGAATTTGGTAAAACATCTTTGAATTATTTGGGTTATATTGTAGGGCGTGGTAGATTGAAGATAGATCCCTCCAAGGTTGAAGTCATTGTGAACTGGCCTAAACTCAAATCTGCTACAGAAGTTAGAAGCTTCCTAGGAGCAACACAATATTGGAGAAAGTTTATTGCTAACTTTTCCTTGATTGCAGCTCCCTTACATGTTTTAACAGGATTGAACAAGGTGTTTCAGTGGGGAGGCAAACAACAGAAAGCCTTCGACACCTTGAAAGAAAAGATTAGTACAACACCAGTACCAGCATTGCCAGATCTTCAAAGACCATTTGAGATTGAAACAGATGCCAATGACTATGCCATAGGAGCAGTGTTGATGCAACATGGTAAACCCATATGTTATCATTCTGAGACATTTAACTCTGTAGTAGTTAATTATCCCACATATGATAAAGAATTGTATGCATTAGTACAGAGTGTGAAAAAGTGGAAACATTACCTATTGGGCAAAGAAACAGTTTTACATATTGATCATCAACCGCTTCAATATTTGCACTCGCAAACTAAATTGCAGCAATCAAAGCACTATAGGTGGATGGGTTTTCTACAACAATTTCATCTTGTCATCAGATATAAGAAAGACATACACAATAAGGCTGCAAATATGTTATCCAGACCAATTATAAATGCGTCTACTATACTTAAGCATAACTTAGTATTGCATGAAAGCTACATTGAACAATATGCTCAAAATGTAGATTTTAAAGATGTATATGCAACTTTAAGTCATGGCAAACAAGTAGAAGATTTGGATTATCATGTTAAGGACCAACTCTTATATCATTTGGGAAAGCTATGCATTCCTCAAACTAAAAGAGTTGACATAATCCAAGAAGCACACACTTCTCTAATATCAGGTCATTTTGGTGTAAGTAAAACAGTTGCACAACTGCAAAGGTTCTGTTATTGGCCAAGAATGCATGAAACAGTTTCTAAATATATTAAAGGGTGTACCATGTGTGCTAAAAGCAAGCCCAACAATATAAAACTGGGCTTGTACACTCCACTTCCAGTTCCTTCTCACCCTTGGGAACGTATATCCATGGACTTTGTTGGGGCACTGCCAAAATCTAAAAAAGATCATGATTATTTATATGTTATTATGGACAGGTTCAACAAAATGTGTATTTTAATACTTTGTAATAAGCAGATTACAGCGGAACAAACAAGAAAGTTGTTCTTTCATCATGTATGGGTTCATTTTGGGTTACCCACTTCTATTGTATCTGATTGCAATTCTTGATTTGTTGGGAAGTTTTGGTCAAGTCTATGGGAGTTAATGGACACCAAATTGAAGAAGAGCACAACATTTCATCCACAAACAGATGGCCAAACAAAGGTGGTCAACAGGACAGTGATCCAGTTGCTTAGAGGCTATTGCAGTAAGCATCCCAAGCTTTGGGATGAACATTTATGTTATGTGCAACATGCTTATAACCGTGCTAAACATTCTTCTACACAAAGATCTCCTTTTGAGACTTGTTTTGGTTTTATACCAAGACCTCAGATTTTGTCTTTAGTAAAGACATAGCAGTGGATGGACACAGTGATGTGGACAAAGCAACCAAGTTCATTGAACAGATCCAAGAAATTCACCAAGCAGTGTAGGAACAACTAGAAAAGAGCCAACCCAAGTACAAGGCAATGCAGGATAAGCATCGAATTGAGCATAGCTTCCCAATTGGTGATCAAGTCTAGTTGTACATCAGCAAAGACATAATGCAAGGTGAAGGTAAGAATCTGAAGCCAATAAGGTATGGGCCTTTCAAGATACTTGAGAAAATTGGTGAGAATGCTTTTCGCCTTGATTTGCCAGCTTACATGCACATCTATTTAGTAGTTAATGCAGAGAAATTGAGACTATTTGAACCTTTATTGATTGAAGATCCCGAAGAACAAAGTCAGTTGCTTTCTATCGATGATTTGTTGCTTGAATATCTCAATGAGTTGCAAAAAGATACAGTTCTGGATAGGAAGGTGAGAACTACACGCAGAGGGGATGTTGAGTACCTAAGAATTGGAATCAAAGGTTCAAAACCAAGCAGTGCAAGATGGATAGAGATTGGGCAAGAGAGGAAGCTGTATCCTCACTTGATTGATGCTTAAAAACCAACTTTTGGTGGTCCAAAATCCTTTTTTAGTGGGAAGGCGTGATCCAAATAGATCTTATAAAACCTCTACGTCTTCAAAATATTCTAAACACTCGAAACTATCGCATAAGAAGAACTTGTTAAAAGTTGGATTACACTATCGGGAGGAAAAAACATGAAGAAATCAGTGAAAGAAGGCTTATCGGGGGCTTAAAGCAACTTTGCATCAGAGCTGTCGGATCCGGCCAATTAATGGTCTAGATCTAATCGACAGACCCCAATTGACAGTGGCAAAGGGAGGCTATCAACGAAGACAACAAGGAATACGTGACATCGATCAGCTGGGTCAATGAGGACTATCGATCAAGCACGCAGATCGACGGCCCCAGTTGCATCGTAGTATCGCTATCGGCAAATACAAAGGAGCGATTATAATCGGCCCGGGGCATGTGCGATATGCGATTGCGATCGATCGCATCGCATCAAAATATTACAATGGAGCGGGGCCGATAGCTAGACCCGTTGGAAATATAGATGGTATTATATATATTTTGGGATCCGGAAAACAAGGTTTTCCTTTGTAAATCACATTTTCGTTGAACAAATGAAAAACCAAAGAAAATGCGCCGATGCGATATTATGGACCCGAAAGGGTTTATTAATGATGCTATATATGATTTCAAGTCTGATAAGGCCATTTCATGGAGTTTTTCAATGTTTTAATGTATTTTTAATACAAAGGGAAATCATGATATAAACGAGATTTCGGGCGGGCCAAAGGCGGTAAGTGGTTTGAGCCGGGCTCCACCTGATCCCATACAATGGCTACCACATGTCCAGGTTGAGGAGAGAGGAAACCACCCTTATCGGGCGGTTAAACCCCGTAGGAAAGGGCCACCCAAAATGAACCATAGTCGTTGGATCTGGACCTCCCAGGTCAAGGGTGGAGATGAAATGGTTGTATATAGGTGGACCTGATAGGAGTTATAAGGCGGATTCATAATATTTGAATTCCGATGAACAACGTTTGGCGGACTTTTTCCATGTTTAAACGTATTTCTCTCTGTACACACAAAATGGCGATTTCGAAGGATTTCAAAGGCCCGATGACCCATTTCGTTATAGTACAGGTGGCCACCATCCTTGAAAGCGTTTAGCAATGATTGCTAACGCTTAGAAAAGGATTTGAGCTGACAAAGGTCGAGAAGCCAGAGAGCCCAAGAAGGTGAAACGAACAGACAACATCGATTGACTTTAAAGCCACATATTGACAAAAAACAGACAAGCAGTGCTGAGACAGAGCAACAAAGACAGAGAGTCAGTGAGGAGAGTCTGTGTACTCAAAAGAGACTTGGGTGATCCAAGTAAAAGCCTTATTGTTTGTATTTGTTATGTGAGGCTCAATTTGAGCTCACTATTGTAAAACTCTGTTTTGAAGACATAATAGAGAGGTCACCACTGAAGGTTGGACAAGGAGATGTAGCCCAGGAGTGTTGGGTGAACTCCTTATTAAACTTGCCGTGTTTAAGTGTGTTGTCTATTATGTTTCTTTTACTGCTTCATTGTCTATGTATCTCTCAATCTTATCGATCCATTGCACAAAATAACATAGGAAAATCCATGCACGAGTCTGTAATGCCTTAGTAATTGTCTAAGACTATATATCAAATTAGCTGCTCAACCAACTCCCGTCATTTTTGCCTTTGCTGCTTGAACCATTTGTTATTTAAAGTTGGGAGTTGGCACAATCAACTCCATGCCGTGGTATTGAAACAAAAGACCCTTTGGTGATACTTTGTCTCTCTCTATTATGGGACACCATGCCTGAGAATTAAATCCTCCCGAGCTACCAAGTGTCTTTCCACTCTTGTCAGCGCTGACCCTGATTCTGTGTCACAATGGGCCTTTTTGAATCATCCCATACCGGCTTTGAATGCACCACATGTTTCCCTTCAACCCACAACTGTCGACCCATCATGCCTTTAAAGCCCTGTCATGCACTATCGGCGCCCTGATATACCTGGTGATGCTCTCTTGGTGGCAATATGGAGGATTTTTCCATGCTGCCCTTTTGCTATAAAAAACTTTGCGAAACAAACGAGTCTCGACACTCCTTAGCCCCTTTCACTTTAGCCCTTTCTTGTAACTTTCTTCATATGACCGGGGGTTAGAACTAGGGGCTTAACCCAAGGGTGCTAGAGCCCTTTAAGGCTTTTGTAGGGGCCTTTTTCCTTTAATTCGTGAAATCCGCACTTCAGTGCTTCCAAGGGGTTCCACTGATATTTCCCCTTGAATTCTGCGATCATCGGTCTACGAGGTTGGGCCCACTGGAAGTATTGCAATCACATTGTGGGAGGGGAAGGCCCTTTACCTTTCTTTATAGCGTTGGCTGCCTTGTCTAGACGTGAAAACTTTATAGGCCAGAAAGCATAACATATCACATTCGGGGAGTTCTCACATTTCGCAATCGCAACATCGAAAGAGGCATCGACAGAGGAGGGATCTTGCCTTGTATGACCATCAATCACCGATTATGATGGGTGATGTCATCACTGACACGTGTCACGCAGTTTCAAAATTTTCAGGGACCCTGTAAAATGCCTTAACTATAATGTGACACGTGCGTGTCCTTTGTGCTGCCATGTCAACTCTGTATTTCCACATCAAATGCCATGTGGATTCATAAGGATCAATGATATTCCGCCACGTGCCCCCCTAGAGGAGAGAAAAAAATGCCTGCCCGACCTTGTTTTTTCTTTGAATTCCTTTGTTAAATGAAATTGGCATTCCTCGAAAATCTAACACTACATCGACGATTTTTTGTTTCACAATCTTTTAACCCCAATCCTGTCCCGAATCGTTGATCATTGATCTGTGAGAAATGCAATATGTAGGACTCACCATATTTCGGCACGTGCCCCCCTAGGAGGAGAGAGAAAGGGGTCACCCTACCTTGGTTTTCCATTGATTTTCTTAGTTAATCCTTTTCTCGGCTTTTTTGGTGCTTTACACTATTATCACAAAATCGCGATATTACAAGGTTTTAGAGTGGTACCCCCGCTGACCCGTCGATAAGCATGGAGATTGGATCTTCCGATTGCGATTTGCGATATCGATGATCAGCAACGTGACCCGTCGATATGCCTGATGAGTCGATGGACTAGACCCACTAATTGCGATTTGCGATATCGACGATCAGTTGATCGCAAATTTTGATGTTTTCCTCTTTGGCGTTGCCTCAGTAAGCCTCGAACTGTGATTTGCGATGAGACCAAACCTCCGATATCCTTCTTTCCTTCCCTTTAAAAGGCAACAGACCCTTTGAACTTTAACATGCCATATCTTTTGATCCAAAAGACCATTTTTGGACTTCATTATACCGTTGGAAAGCTCGTTTCAGGCACTATGCAATGGAGAGGTTCAAATTTGGCTTTAAGTGCTCTTGTGGCTTGAAATATGCCTTCAAACTTCAATTCTCTTTGGCAATTTTGATCAACTGAGAACTCATAATGCAGTGAGTGACAACATGGTTCATAATCATTCACTTAGTTCACTTGTTGAATAAACCACCATATTGATAATTGCATGGTACATTTTTTTTTTTTTGGTTTTTTCCTATGATTGATTATGATGAATAGTATAAAGGATGTCATGGCAAGGTTGTTTTATTGTAGCACGCTAATGGAAAGCCTCATTCATATCTTTATTTTAATGCATGATATTACCATGATACTAACATTGATTTTGTCATGAAGACACTTTCTTGTAGAGTGTTAATCCTTAGCTTTGTGAAAATACTTTTTTTTTACACAATGGCAATATAGCACGTGATAAGTATGCTAATTTATTATAAGTCTCCATTACTAAACTTTAGCAGGAAATTGTCTTACTTTGGAGTGTTAATGCCATAGTCTTTAATGTGCACAAAATGTTTAAGAATGAATATAATATATTGTTTCTGCAATTGGTTGATAAGGACGAATCCATTTAGTGTCCCTAAAACTTTAGTCAAAACCATGTGCGAGGTGTGAGTGAATTTAGAGGTGTCAAAGGTCATTTACAAAGTTATGTTAGAAATTTAGAAACTTCTTTGTCTTTTACTTTGAAGTTTATAATCATCAAGTTAGTAACACTTTGTATTAGTGAGATGAAATAATCCTAGGTTTTTGCATTCCAATTTCTTTAAGATGAAATAGGGGAGAAGGAAACAATGGTTGACATGTTGCAAGATGAAATTTAATAATCATTGCAAAATTGATTTCCTCTCTTCTTTTGATTCATTTTCTTATGCACTAGGTTTCTCCCATTAGCAATGGTCTCTTAAGATTGATAATTTAGAGAAGCATATTAAAGACACAGGCTTAAAATTACTTTGGTAGATGGGGTATACAAGTGGTGGACTTGTCAGGCCTGGACAAGAGTTGTCACTCCTATTAAGCCTTAAATGAGATCTATGAGCATAGGGCTAGAATAGTTTTAAATCAAATTGCCAAATGAGAGCCACCCTTGATGTTATGTTGTTGTTGATCTGTAGGAACCATAGTTTGTAACATTTCACTGTTTGCTAACTTTTATTCATGAAGTAAAGATCATGACATATCCTTCTACTATTGAATCTTAGGAATCAAATCTTGCATTATTTGATCATTCAATTAAAAAATTAGAATTGGATCCTTCACCATCCACATCTTAATGTTATCAACATCCTAAATGTTGTAGTGGCTACAACTACCCTCCAAAAGTTTGCCTTAGCTTCGATTTGGAGCCTTCTTACCAACCCTCCTCAACAGCATGTCTTGCACTATCAAGTACACGAGCTTCAGTGGTTTTCTAGAAGATTTGCAGCTTGTTCATGATAGCTTGTTGCATCCCCCTCACAGGTTGTTTCTCTAGACTTGGTCCAGCTACAGGTTGAGTAGCTCCCTCAAGAAAGTGCACAATTCTAGAGGGGAACCAACCTTCCCTCCATAAATTGCGCAATCTTGATTGGCAGCCTGCTAAGCTCCAGAATTGCGCAATTCTGCGTCTCAAACTTCACTGGAAAAATTGTGCAATTTGTCATAGCATGACTGCTCAGCCCATAAATTGCGTAATTCTGGGCAGCAATCAAATGCTTAGCCCATAAATTGTGCAATCCCTCTGGGCAACCAGCCCATCTCCCTCCCAGAAATGCCCAAATTTTCCCATCAATCAAGTAGGCTGTTGCATGTGCCTTCAGGTTGATTGGCTCCCTCTAGGACCGGGCAAAACTGATTTGAATGCATGGACTTCTTCTGCCAAGGCAGCATGCAAAGGCAACCCTTGATTAAGGGATCTATTTTTAGCAGCTGGAGGTTACATGCAAGGATCATTTCAGTAACCTCCCGCTAAGTGTCGCTTTTCCTAGATTTGTGGCATGCATGTCACAACCTCGATTTTATCAAATTTTATCAACCGGAAACTACAAAGCTCATTCCTCACATCGACCTTGCAGCGCTGACATCCCACATTGCATCTAGGATTCATCGGCACATTCAACTCAATTGTTTTGGAGTAAGCCCGCTTTTCATGTCTTGTGTTGCGTTTATGTCGCTTTTTGTGTTTTGCTTTGTGTGAGTGTTGTATTCTTGATTTTAGTGAACGCTTGTTGTTGTTTTGATGTATGTTAGCTTGTAGAAGTATTGTTTCAGTTTTTGGTCACATCTCACTGTTGTCGCATGCATGATACTGTTTTTGCATGGACGATCGTTGTTGTGGCGAATCGCTTCACACACATGCATGCTTTCCCGTTTTCTGAATCTTGCACTTGTTGTTTGCATGTATGATCATTAACTCTTGTTTGCACTCATCCCACCATGCCTTCAAACTTCTCATGTTTTCAGTCGCCCGTCGGTCGAACTAGGCTACCTTGGCCCGGACTGTGCCTTGGCCGGCTAGCACTACGCATTTACGAAAGTGAAGGCTCTGCCTTCTCTCCATAAATTGTGCAAGTCTGGCCCATAACTGACCTCCAGGCTTGCATTGCACAATTCTTAGAGGCAGTGTCCAGCTGGCCCCAGAAACTACGCAATGCAATTTGTTGATTACATATCACTGTTGACTAAAATTGCGTATTGTGCAGTTTTAGTCCTTAGCAGGCCAGACTAGACTATGCATTTCACAGTTCCAGTAGTTAGTCAGCCTCATGACAGCCTGGACTGTGCCTTGCGCAGTTTTGATAGTTAGTCTCCTGACCTCCCAGTGGAAATTGCGCAACCTTCACTATCAATCACACAAGTATGTTGCAAGTTAGTCCTCAAGTTTGTTTTGGTTTTCGACTGACAGATTACTTGCCATGAGTGTTGTTATGTCTCCAAGAATCACAGGTGTTTGTCTGTCTCTCAATAACACAAGTACAACGATTTACATGAGAGTAGAGTCAAAGCCATTGTTAAGAGCGCAATCGGGGAAGCAGTCAATCAAGTGTCTATGACCTTGCCTATCCACAAATACATCAAGTTGTTCATGGACAAGGATATCAAGATCAATGGCATCGAAATCACAGTGAGAGCACAATCAGCAGCAACAAAAGGAAACACACCTACACACGACAAATGCAAGAGGAAGGTTGTTGACAACGTAGAGGCAGAGCAAAGCTACAAGTTCAAAGCAGATCCACTCATGAAGAAAAGTAGCTTTGGAGATTGAGGCTATGAGGTGACAGCGCGACATGAAGATTGCACGAAGGCAGAGAACGGAACAGAGAAGAAGTTGCATGTGCTGAAGCAGCAACTTAAGGAAGAACAGGCGCTGCATAGATGAGAGAATGAGTTGCAGCAGGAACATGTACAGTAGGGGGTGCAACATCCACAGACGGATGAAACTGTGCCTGTACAAGTTATAGATCCATCCCAGTAGCTAGCACGGAGAAGACAAGTTGAGTAGTGTTGTTGATCGCATGCAAGGGAATTTAGCAGCATGCATGTCATTGTGCACACGCATGCAATCCCGCCCATTTGGCACACTCATCGAGGTGAAGACAAGAAGCAATTCCAACTGGATATGAACATGTATTTTGACAAGTTGATGTGCATGACCACCATCACATGCTTGGAGAGCAGTGCAGGCAATATGCATCAACATGTTGTCAGTCCAGTCGCACCCATGATGACCATGTGCATGTTAGCGGACGAGTTGGATAGAGGAGCCATATCAGTGCACCCGGATGCAACGAAGGCAAGAGTTCGCTTCAACAATATGTCACCATTGAGCACACGGACACCATCACAAATGACCAAGATTGGCATCAACTCACCAGCTTCGACCATCACAAGGATGTCAAAGAGTTGGTCTCACCACAACGGTTTCAGTGTCAGCGATGTCTTGCATGGCTTGCTCAAGCCATTTTGTCTCACATGGGCACATGTGCATTGTAATGTAATGTCTTTTCAAGTGGAAGTTCAAGTGTCGATAATTGAATGTAACAGTCATAGAGTAGTTGAAAAGTCACGAGGATAGATGAACAGTCTCAAAGGGGAATGTCAAGGGTCAACCCACCCTTTGCTATAAATAGTACCTCATAACTCATTGTATAGGCTTTTGGTCAGAGAAGCTTCCGATAGGACTATCTTAGAGAGAGCTTGGACAATATTGTAACGAGCCTTGGCTTCTCCATTGCGCAGAGCTAGTATATATCTTTGGAGGAGTAGGCGGTTGTGGTTGTAGCGTTCCGGTGTCAGAACTAGTGGTTGGACATGGATGTATTGTATGACTGGAACTTACACTTCCTAATATAACAGAGCTAGCATGTTTCATGGATATGTTGTATTGTATTTCAACTATCTTGAGTAATATAAATGATACATGTATCTATTTTCTTACGCATGCATGTGTAGCTATTTATGTATATGAATGTATGAATCTTTTTGAAATGTGATGTTGGTTTAACCATCACTTTGGATTGCTAGATAACTTTCCTTCCATGTTGTGATGCATCTTTGCTCGTGTGTTCCATTCTTAACTCCGTGCTATCACAGGTTTCCAAGGGGCGCACTCACCTCACCTTTCCGTGTGTTACAACCGCTCATGCACCTTCCTTGACTTGTCGCAGCTGTCACACCCTTCCTACCAATAGGGATGTCTTACTTGCCTCTGTGCGAAACCACAGTCAAGGAAATACCGTATGATCCACTGTTGGGAATCCTACACCAAACGATCTGAGGTCTAATTCAGACTTCTTACCGAGGAGATTCCCTGATATGTTGGCAGGTCCAGCACCGTCAACATTTTGGCTCTAGAAGGAGGGCCAGATGACAAGCTGATTCATTACATCTGTTTTGAATCTCTGCATATCTATCATGACTAACTATAGAGTTTCTCTTTCGGAGTGTATGTCTTATGGAAATGACTTCATTATCTCGGAAAAGCTCTCAAATAACTTGTCACATAAATATACGATGGTGGAGGCCACGCAGCCCTAGTTAGGCACGTGATTGGTGTTAGTAAGCTCATGCGAAAGACATGAAATCTTTGAAGAATACATGACCTGCGCGTTGTTTATCTACACACTTCGCGGGCACCCAATGCACTGGTGTGCCACGCTGTCTGAAAAATCTATTCATTCTCTTGCTCATCTGGTCACAGAGATAGACCGTGCTTTCAATCACTTTAACCATAAATCACTCGATAAAGAAATACTGAAATTACGAAAAGCACCCGATGAATCAGTTGAACAATTTCATACACGCTTTTGTAATCCTGCATACCGAATCCCCGAAGATGAAATAGATTGGGAATTTCTCGATGGGAGATTTAAGTATCTTCTTTACATATCTAAAACTCTGCAATTCTTGAAATCATTCGAATCCTGCTCAACACACTTTGGTGATGGAGTTGCGCAATCACAGGCAGACATAGTTGCTGTCACAAGTGACTTTCCACCTTCACCTCACCAAACAGCTCCACCATTGCAGAGTGATGTGGGGAATTATGCACACACATTTGTTGAACTGTCACATCCCCCCACCCCACCTGCTTTTGATTTCTCTGCATATTTGGCTTGTAAGCCTGTTGGTTGTCACGTGGATTCATTCCCTCAACCTCCATCCCTACGTTTTGTTGATCCTCTGGATTGTATTGTCTTGTGTTCTTCCATTCCGGACTCCTCACCTGCCGTGAACGAGGATCAAGTCGTCGACGGAGTTGTTGTTACACAGCTAACCTGCGCCATCATTCATGATGAGTGTGTGGCAATCTAAAGAAGAGCCCATAGTGAAGGATGACTCCCTTCTAGCCGCGCCTCATCCGCTATCTCTTAACATCCCTTGTGATTCTTCCACTGCTGGTTTCCCCTGTGAAAACTCATTTTTGAATGTTTCTACTTCTGATCATTCACAGGACACGTCAGATGTCGAGTTGTCATTACATTGTGAAGAGGACAACTCTTGCTCCGAAAATCCGTTCAATTTTGTTTGTCATTTTTGAAAACACAGAGGGTGAACATCCTTTCTTCTCATGTACCCCTCTGCACGATTCATCAAATCACGAGGATGCCGAAAAACATCCTAAATTTTCTGATCTTGTTTGTCGCGATCTCTCTACTTCTTCATTTGATCACGATGTTGATTCAATTGTTGTTAATCTGTCTAAGGCACTAGTCTACGATGATCTATTTGTCGACGAAGTCGAAACCCCCCAGACTGTCAAGGCACTTCAGCTCGAGCTAATGGTTATGTCAAAACCTCACTGTCCTGAGGTTGGTTTCACTTCTAATCAGGAAATTTTCGAAACATGTAAGGCTCCTCATCGCTCTCTGCTTTGCATTGAAGATCAACCAAACACTCAGATTTCACTTCCTCCACTCGAACCACACAATCCCATCACTCATGCATTAGAGGAATCTTATAGAGCAAGCACACTTGCTCAACATAAGTGGTCTACCTTTCTCACATTTTCTTGCATGTCACAGTCAAGAGAATGCACACACTCGACATATGCACATAGTGTAGAACGACACCATGGCAAGTCCACACAGTGCATGTCATGCGCTTTCACTCATTTTTGTTTTGTGGACACTTGTAGGCTTGGAGTGTGTTTGTCTTCACTGTTATATATTTGTTATTTGCTAGTTTGCATAACTGCGAGGTTCATGAACCATGCCTTCACCAACATGGGTCGACCAATGCGCCAATGGATGCATTGGAAATATCACTTCACGTGATTAGGCCCATGCACTATTAGCTTTCTTGCTCGCAATTTTGCTTTTTTCTTTGTGTGTTTGTTTGCTTGCTTGTTTTTTTGCTTACTCGATTTTCATATACATTTGATTCTGCTTCTTGCTTTTCTTTTTGGTTAGTTTGCTTGTTTATTCATAGGTTAGTTTCGCATGGACCGTGTGCGGCTCTTGAAACAAGTTGGGTGAAGTATAAGAGGACTTGTACAACTATTAACATTTGGTTATCTGTTATCCACTCTCTCATAAAGAACTTGCTACTTTCAGTGCATGATACATCAATGGAAAATACGTATTGTTCGAAGTGAACCTTGGTGAAAACACAATGCTTGCGTGCGAACTAGTATCAACTACTCTAGTTTTTTGTTTTTGGGTTAATCCTTGTCATCTCGGTCAAGTAGAGTAAGGCGAGGGGGGAAACCTTAACAAGCACGTCAGAGGTACATATAAACTACTTCTCTAAAGGAACAACCTCTTCTTCTCTTAATAAGTCGGGATTCCTCTTCCGCCTCTGGAATGAATAAGTGCTATGCACAATTATGAAAAAAAAAATGAAATGTGAAAAAATTTGAAAAAACAAAAAATGAATAAGGAAGAAGAAGAGGAAGGTTTTCTACGCAGAGAGGTGATGCAAATAAATGTGGCGAGGTACTGACCAGACTTGCTAATAGCGGAGTGATGCTTGTGTTCCTCCGTGACTTCACTAGGGTATTGTTCAAGCCTGCTGGAAGTGGAGCAACACCAGAGATGAAACTAAAACTCTAACGATTATACTGCTTGTGCACCAATATACCCCTCATCCCCAATCGAAATAACTATGTTGGCTTGGCTTGGAATGTGTGTTGACTGACCAGGGGCTTGGAATATGCTACATCTTACAATTAAGCAAGTGTGGAAACCAAGATGAATAAAGAACTGAACAATACTTCCGGAGGTGTTAGACTTTCTTTTCACGAATAAGGTCCATTCAGAGAGCTGGGGTTCTACCAGTGTGTTGCCAAGTGTTGTAGCAGCTACAACCACCCTCCAAAATTTTGCCTTAGCTTCATTTTGGAGCCTACCTACCAACCATCCTCAACAACTTGTCTTGCTCTGTCAAGTACATGAGCTTCAGTGGTTTTTTAACAGATTGCCAACATGTGCATGATAACTTGTTGCATCCCCCTCAGAGGTTGTTTCTCCAGACTTGGTCTAGCTGCAGGCTGAGCAACTCCCTCAAGAAAGTGCACAATTCTGGAGGGGAACCAGCCTTCCCTCCAGAAACTGCACAATCCTGACTGGAAGCCTGCTGGGCTCCAGAATTGTGCAATTCTTCCTGTCAAGCTTCAATGGAAACACTGCGCAATTTGTCCCAGCAACACTGCTCAACCCAAAAATTGTGCAATTTTGGGCAGCAGTCAGTTGCTTAGCCAAGAAATTGCGCAATCTCTCTAGGCAGCCAACCTAGCTCCCTCCCAGAAATGCGCAAATTTTCCCATTAGTCAAGCAGGTTGTTGCATGTGCCTTCAGGTTGACCGTTTTCCTTTGGGACCGAGAAAAACTGATTTTCATGCATGCACTGCTTCTCCCAAGGCAATATGCAAAGGCATTACTTGATTCATGGATCTATTTTTAGCAGTTGGAGGTCACATGCAAGGATCATTTCAGAATCCTCTCACCAAGTGTTGCTTTTCCTAGATTTGTGGCATGCGCGTCACAACCTCGATTTTTTCAAAACTCATCAACTAGACGCTGTATAGCTCATTCCTCACATCGAACTTGCACCTCTGACATCCCACATTGCATCGAGGAGTCGTCGGCACATTCAGCTCAACTATTTTGAGGTAAGCCCACTTTTCATGTCTTGCGTTGCGTTTCTATCACTTTTTGTGGTTTACTCGTGTGAGTGTTTTCTGCTTGATTTCAATGAGCGCTTGTTGTCCTTTTGGTGTATGTTATCTTGTAGAGGCATCATTTCAGTTTTCGGTCGCATCTCATTGTTGTTGCATGCATGACACTATTTTTGCACAGACGATCACCGTTGCGACAACTCGCTTCACTCGCATGCTTTCCCATTTTATGAATCATGCACTTGTTGTTTGCATGTTTGATCATTCACTCTTGTTTGCACTCATCTCACCATGCATTCAAACTTTTCATGTTTTCAGATGCCTGTCAACTGGACTGGGTTGTCTTGGCCTGGACCATGCCTTGCCCACCTAGCACTGTGCATTTCTAGAAGCGAAGGCTTTGCCTTCCCTCTAGAAAGTGTGCAAGTTTGGTCCAACACTAACTCCAGGCTTGCATTGCACAATTCTTGGAGGCAGTGTCATGCCGGCCCTAGAAACTGTGCAATGCAGTTCGCTGGTTGCATGTCACTGCTGACTGAAATTGTGCATTGCTTAGTTTTAGTCCTCAGCATACCAGGCTGGACTGTGCATTGTGCAGTTCTAGCAGTCAGTCAGCCTCTTGACAACCCGAACTGTGCCTTGCGGAGTTTTGGCAGTCAGTCTCCCAACAGAAATTGTGGAACCTTCACAATCAATTACACAGGTATGTTGCAAGTTATTCCTCAAGTTTGTTTTGGTTTTCGGCTGACATATTTTTTTCCATGAGTGTTTCTGTGTCTCTAGGCATCACAGGTGTTCGTCTGCTCTCAGCTGCACAAGTACAATGGTTTACATGAGCGCAAAGTCAAAGACACTGTTAAGAGCGCCACTGGAGATTCAGTCGATCAAGTGTCTATGAACTTGCCTATCCACGAAGAAATCAAGTTGTTCATGGACAAGGATGTCAAGATCAATGGAAATGGAATCACAACGAGCAACACCATCAACAGCAACAAAAGGTAGCACACCTGCACGCGAATGCAAGAGGAATGTTGTTGATAGCATAGAGGCAGAGCAAAGCTACAAGTTCAAAGCAGATCCACTCATGACGGAAGCAGCTTTGGAGATTGAGGCTATGAGGTGACGACACGACATGAAGATTGCATGAAGGCAGAGAACAAAACAGAGAAGGAGTTACATGTGCTAAAGAAACAACTCAAGTAAGAACATGAGCTGCATAGACGAGAGAATGAGCTACTGTAGGAACAACTACAACAGGGGGTGCAACATGCATAGATGGATGAAACTGTGCCAGTACAAGGTATAGATCCATCCCAATAGCTGGCATGAAGCAGACAAGGTGAGCAGTGCTATTAATCGCATGCAAAGGAATTTAGCAGCATGCATGTCATTGTGTGCACACATGCAATCTCACCCATTTGGCACATTCACTAAGGCAAAGAGAAGAAGAAAGTCCAACTGGAGCTAGACATGTATTTTGACGAGTTGATGCGCACGACCACCATCACATGCTTGGAGAGCAGTGTAGACACTATGCATCAACATGTTGTCGGTCTGGTCGCACCCAGGACGACCATGTGGATGCTACTGGACGGGTTCGATAGAGGAGCCATATCAGTGCACCCAGATGCAACGAAGGCAAGAGTTCGCTTCAGAAAGATGTCACCATTGAGCGCATGGACACCATCACGAACGACCAAGCTTGGCATCAGCTCACCACCTTTGACCATCACAAGGATGTCAAAGAGTTGGTATCACCACAATGGTCTAAGTGTCAGCGATGTCTTACATGGCTTGCTCAAGCCATTTTGTCTCACATGGGCACATGTGCATTTTAATGTAATTCCTTTTCAAGTGGAAGTTCAAGCGTCGATAGTTGAATGTAACAGTCATAGAGTAGTTGAAGAGTCATTAGGATAGATGAATGATCTCAAAGGGGAATGTCAAGGATCACCCCACCCTTCACTGTAAATAGTACCTCATAACTCATTGTATAGGATTTTGGTTAGCCAAGCTTCCAATAGGACTATCTTAGAGAGAGTTTGGACAATATTGTAACAAGCTTTGGCTTCTCCACTGCGCAGAGCTAGCATATCTCTTTGGAGGAGAAGGCGGTTGTGGCTGTATTGTTCGGCTGTCAGAGCTAGTGGTTGGACATGGATGTATTGTATGACTGGAACTTACACTTCCTAATATAACAGAGCTAGTACGTTTCATGGATATGTTGTATTGTATTTAAGCTATCTTGAGTACTCTACATGATATATGTAGCTGTTTGCTTACACATGCATGTGTAGCTATTTTTATATATGTATGTATGAATCTTTTTGAAATGTGTTGTTGGTTTAACCATCACTTTGGATTGTTAGCTAACTTTCCTTCCATGTTGTGATGCATCTTTGCTTGTGTGTTCCCTTCTTGATTCTGTGCTATCACAGGTTTCCAAGGGGCGCACTCACCTCACCTTTCCATGTGTTAGAACCGTTCATTCACCTTCATTGACTTGCCACATTTGTCAGACCCTTGCTACCAACGGGGACATCTTACTTGCCTCTGTGCAAAACCACGGTCAAGGCAATGTCATACGACCCACTGCTAGGACTCCTACACCAAATGGTCTGAGGTCTAATTGCAACTTCTTACCGGGGAGATCCCTTGACATGTTGGCGGGTCCATTACCGTCAACACTAACATAGGGATATGGAGCATTTTTCTCTCCATCTAGGTAGCCACATTTTTATGTATACATTTATTGGTACAATAACAACTCTTCCTATACATTGACAATTTAAGAAGCATAGATAAATATCCATTGATATGGTTCTTTTCAATTATTGATTGATTAATTGATTTCAAAACTCCTTTTCATGAAATTTTGATAAAAATATTTATTTTTTTATTTCTCTTCTACACTTGTTCATGGTGTAAGACACTTTGATGATGTGAAAACCATCTTTTGGCATGTGATTTTTGGAGCAATTGTTGATTCTTTGACCCTGTTGCTCAAGAAACTCTTGGCTAGGTTTCTTGGTTTGCTTGTTTAGGGTGCTCTTGTTGATATTTAACGCACTTGCCATAATAACATATTTGTTAGATCACTCTCAAATCTAGCTTGTTCTTTGTCTTTATCATGTCATTTCTTGTAGATTTTTCTTTGATATCATTCATATCTTATGCATTATGTTGTTTGTGGAAACTTTTATTTGCTTTGTTGGTTCTAATGAGGGTTGTGTAATTAAGTTTTTGGATTTCTTGGGCATGAAGTTTTGAAATACGTCATAATATCAACTTGTCTACACATGGTTAAAGGTCAAAGGTCAAAGTATTGTTATCATTGGACATGGCTATATTTTGTACCCTGAAATAACATGAAGGCAGATGTTATTGTAATGTTTATAGGGCCATTTATGACACCTCTTACATGTAAATATTAATGGGGGTATTGAGATATAATAATATCTTGATCAAATATATACAAAATCGTTTGTTGAAACTTATAGTGAGAAACCTATAGTATCAAGGTTGTCTTATTATGCCGACTATCCTTCTTTATGGCCGAGATCAATCTTAAAGGGGTGATTTTAGTGTTATGGTAGCGTTGTCTTTGGTTTTTATGTGGACCCATTGAATTATGTGCATGCCTTTGTGATGTTAGGGTTAATGTTAATGATATTATTATTAGCATTCATACTATGTTAACCTAAGGCTATCATCCTCCCTCAAACCCTGTGTGTGGGCGTGGGTGCATAGTAGTTGGGTTATGTACATGATCCTGTGATGTTAGGGTAAAAGTTCTTGATATTATGATTAGCTTTTATGATGTGTTAACCTAAGGTTATCATCCACCCTCAATGTTGACACACATATATATGAGATACCTCAACCTTAATTACATATTAAGAATCAAATAGAACATAGAATCATTTTATATACATTAGTTTAATATCTTGGGTTATGAATTACAATAATATTATTAAGGCCCATTTGTGTGCATGGTTATGTTGTGTATGGTGTTTAAACTTGTGTTTGTGTGAGACACCATATTTTTCGAAGTCATTTTATGCTTTCTAATAATTTTTTAATAACAAATTTTTGGTGTTGGAACGAACATATTTTTTGGCAATTTGTAGAAACTTATCCATACACAATTTTGCATTAACGATCTTCATACTTCATTTTCACATTTGATTGAAAGTTATTGTATAAAATCATGAAAAGTATTTTGATTTTAACTTAACTCTAGAGTTAAGTACCTTTCACGTTCACCCAAGTAATAGTTTCCATAATACATCAAGCTAGGTGGTAAGAATAATCACACGGTGTTATTTTGTAATCCATACATTTGATATGTAAATACAAATTCTCTTTTGAATCCCTAAATATTCCACTATTATGTTACCGATTAAAAAATACCATTGAACTTGGGTTCATTCATTGCAATGACCCTATTACCTTGTTTTAACACAACAAAAGGCATGTTGCTGGGCCAGTTTCTTTAGAATTGACAAATACCACCCATCTGCATGCATGTTTCCACTCAACTAGTGATTATTGATATAAAGGCTTAGACATTGTGCTTCACAACTTCATTTGTTATTGCTACTACTTATATGATTGATAATTTGATGCAAAGTTGACTTCTAATTTGGGTTATATTTATGTACTAGAAGCATGGTGTTAATCCTATTTCTTATACCAACCCTTTGACACTCTTAACACAGTGGTGAAGTTTTAAAAAAAAAATTGAGATGTATATGAATAATAAAGAAAACTATCAAATGGGAAATGTAACCTCAAAACTAGAACTCTTAACAAAAAAACCCAAAAAAACATGAAAATCCAACACAAAAATGAAGAGTGTTGATTTTGGAATAGTGACTTTTTTTGGGGTTGGAGGAAGCAGGGTTAAATTTTCAACATTTTTTAAAAATGACAGTAAAATATAATAAAGGTCATTTTTTTGTTCAAAACACATTTTAAAAACGAAAAGTGTTGATGTTGGAATAATGTTGTTGTTGTTGTTGTTGTTGTTTTTTTTTTTTGCGGGATAAATTTTCAACATTTTTTAAAAAACGTACTAAAAGCCAATAAAAGCCAAAAAAAATTGTGCAAAAAATACCTTGCTAAAATAACGTTTTTTTTTTAGGGTAAATTTTCAACATTTTTTAGCAATGACATTAAAGATAAAATATTATGACTATGAAACACCTTAAAATTCTAATGATTTTCAAGCATAACATTAAAGATAAAATATCACATCTATAAAAGGCCTTAAAATTCCAACAATTTTCAGCTATGGTATTATAAAATACTTGTAATTGTTTTCAATCAAAGGATTAAAGATAAAATATCATGACTCAGAAAATCTTAAAATTTTGACAAATTTCCAACCATGGAACTAAAACCAAAGATCATGACTACAAAAACCTTTAAGCTTTCAACATATTTCAACCATGGCATTATGAAACATTTATGACTAAAAAAACTTTAAAAATGAACAGCTAAATGAAAGAGTCATTATACCAAGAGTAATTTCTTTTTTAAATACTAAAAATATAGTTATTTTAAAATCTTAGCCTAAGACAACTTGACACATTGCAATAAAAATTTAAAAATCATTCATCAAATTGACACACAGTATAGGTGAAATCGACCCATTGCAATGAAAACTTAAAAACTAACCACGAAATTGACACATTGTGGAGGTGGACTTGATCCATTATAATAAAAACTTTAAAATCAATGACCAAATTGACACATAATGGGGTTGGGCTGCTAATCAAGGATTGACATGAACTAAAAAAAAATAAAAACAAAAAAAAATTGAAAAATACAAAA
>APFE030791017.1:33307-43898 GCA_000404065.3 Pinus taeda
ATTCACATAATAGTTTTAGAGTCTACACATTTCAAACCAACTAGTGTGGTTCATCTTAGTCCTGACGATGAACCACATTGGATGGTTCAAAACATGTAGACTCTGAAATTATTATGTGATTTCTTCCAAAAGTATTTTAATATACAAAATATGAAAAATAAATGAAAACACAAGAAAATATTTCGAAAAAAAACATAAATATAAGAAAAACAAATAAAAAATTAACACCAAAACAACAAATAAAGACAAGATTAATAATACCTAATTAGAAAAGGCTTACATAGTAGCAGTACATCCACTTAGCTTAAATATAACTTAATTAATATTAAAATAATAAAGGCAGATTTTCATCACAAAAAATAAAACAACTAATAAAACATTGTATTGTTTGAATGCCAATCACCAAAAATTAAAATATGATTAAATAATTTGACTTATATTAAAATATGTTAAAAAAAATAAAATAAAAATAAAAAGGAAATAAACAAAAAATTAAGTAACTAATAGAAATGGAAGTTATTAAACAACTTTTATAAATTAAGACTTCAACCAATCACCTTACAAATAAATAAATTTAAATAATAACAAAAAAAATTGAATTCTCAATGTTAAACTATGAATAAGTGATATAAATTTTTGGTCAAAGATAAACTAATACGACAAAATTGAATGTGGAATACCATGCCTAAAAAAATTGAATTCTCAATGTTAAACTAAGAATAAGTAACATAAATTTTTGGTAAAAATAAACTAATACAACAAAATTGAATGTGTAATATCATGCCTAGGACAGGTATAATAATTAAAAAAACAAACAAATAAAAAACATTAAAATAAATAAAGAAATAAAATAAAACTTTAAAATTAATGAAATTAAAAATTAAAAAAAATTGAAAATTGAAAAACATAAAAATTAAAAAAAAGGAAAAGAATAATAATTTAAAATAATAAAATAATTAAAAAAAAATAAAAAAAATTAAATTAAATTAAAAATTAAAAAAAATAAATAAATCTCTGCCTAGTTGCCCAAGGGGTCGTGGGCAAGGGTAGAGCAAGTTGCACAAAGCTGTCCCGCCCTGGCTAGTAGCTAGAGTTGCTTGGTCGATTCCGGGAATAAGCAATCTGCCAAACCCCCCAGCGGCGCCTCGGGCAACTGGCGGGACATGGTCAATTCTCAGAATCAGCCAAACCACCCAGTGACACCTCGGGCAACTAGGGGGGCTTGGCCGATTCTCGGAATTAGCCAAGCCCCCCACTCCCCCTAGAGCCGATCAAGGAGTTGTGTGCTACGGTGGGGGCAACTTCGTGCAACTTCCCCTTCCCTAGCCTGCGGCCCTTGGGGTGGCATTTTTTTAATGTTTATTTTTTAATTTAATTTGATTTGCTCTTTCTTCTCTATTTTTTTTTTTTATTGATTGATGTTTGTTTATTTTCAATTTTTTATTTCATTTTAAATGTTATCTTATATATATACTATAAATGGTATGTTTTTTGTTATTTTACTTTTTATCAGATCATTTTTTTGGGAAAAACAATAATAATTAAAAAAATTAATTCATTATTTTAAACAAATATATAAACCATTTCATAAAATTTTTTTTTCCATCTTTTTAATTCAATTTTCATAAAAAAACTTGGTTTTCATGGCATTTAGCGTAAAGGTCCCGAAAGACGTATTTTTTTAATTATATCTATATGCAAAATGTATATTTTTTGTTGAATGTTTAAAATTATTATTTTTTAGTGACAAATATTTTGTGTACTGAAACATTAATTAATGATATATAAATTTATAAAAAATCCTAACCTCAAAATATTAATGTTATTATAGATTGAAACTTTTCAAAAAAAAAATCACTATAAAAAAAACATTGCAAAGAAAAACAAAAAAAACAAGTTTTGAAAACCCTTAAAAAGAAAACATTTTAGGGCTGAAGACAAGTGGAGGAATATGACAACTTGAAAAATGGTTATAATCAACATTTAAAAAAAATTGTGCATACTTAGAATACAAGAAAATTTAAAGTATAAAAAATATGCATTAAAAAATTGTTGATGCTTTTCAAAATCTGCATGAAAATCACCAACATTTAAAACAATTATCCACACTTAATACATTAGAAAATTTAAAGTGTAAAAAATAAACCCTCTAAAAAAAGATGTTGATATTGCATCAACACTTTTCAAAATCGTCATGAAAATCACTAACGTTTTAAAAAAAAATGTTCATACTTGATACATAAGAAAATTTGTAAGTGTCAAAAATATGCTCCGAAAAAAGGTGTATTTCTGAATCAACACTTTTCAAAATCAGATGATTTTTTGTTACCTAAAAAAAATGAGAACTCGGTATAGTTTTCGTTTGAAATTTTACTTTGTTGAATGGGGATGGGAAATTACTATGTAGGGGAAGAGCATGACAAGTGCCAATTTTATGTCATAATAATGTTATGTGACCTAGAAGCTTAAGAGAGCGTCGACACATATAAAAAATATGTTAATACCAAGATCATATAGTTAGGGTTGTTGAGAAATATAGGGGCAACAAATTAAGCGATTTATCTTACTTTGATAATTGTTTGTGATGTGTTTCTACTTAATTAGTTTCTTATTTCAATTGATGAGACAAGAGGACATAAGATATAAGTGGTTAGCCAAAGCCAAAACCTCTCCTCTTGAGAGGAAAACCTACAATAATTCTTCTCTTATAGAACTTCAATCAACGAATTCAAAGACTTATGACCCTTGACGAAGACCCCTCCAAGACCAAGTCAAAATTTCTCTTTTGAATAACTTTCTTCTTGCAAAGTCAACCCAAGTCAATCTAACTTCACAATTGCTACAACTTTTTTCTTCGACCTCAACTTCGAGTCTGCAACTGGGACTATAATTTTCGGTTATTGCAAAAACCCTAGTTTTTTCACATGTGGGAGAATATGGTGATTTTACCCTATTTTTCTTCTTCGCTTGGGATGGCTTCTTCTCCTAGGAAACTTGGATTGCAATGGAGACTTATCTAGAGACAAATCTTGGCTTCCTTGAGTGATTGCAATTCGGTGCTTCTATATTAGAAAGTAGCCCTAACAATCTCGCACATGTGAAGTGTGTAGCCCAAAAAATAACCCTTAAGACTTTGCTTTCCTCTTCCTTTATTTTTTTCTTCCCTTCGCTAGGTATTAGGTCACCTCTTCTTGCTTTGATCAAATTTCTTAATGTTGAATGGACGATCCTTGAATGAGGCTGAGTGCTCCTTTATATAAGCTTCCTTGGGTGCCCTAATAGGCCAACATGTCCTTCTAGATAGATTGACTTGCTCCTTTTGAAGGTCGGCTTGTTTGTAGCACTATGAAAAGGTCTTGGGGGGTCTTTGACTCTATTTACGACTCGTATAAATTTTCTTTTACAATATGTAACATGCCTAAAGGGTCTTCCATACATGAAAATTACTCAATTGACTTGTAGACTCAATAACAATCCCTAGAAGCACTCAATGGGTGCTTGACCTATAAAATAAATTTCCCTTAAGCATGAAACCCATGCCTCAATAGTAAAAATAATAAATTTGTCTTCTTTTTACATCAAATACATAAAATCTTGATTACATATGTCATTATGAAGACCGAACCTAATTACATAATTCAACATTCCCCCTTAACTATGAAGGTATTTATTAATCCATACAAGGTACTTGGACATTCTCAATCTAAAGAATTCTCATAAGAAGAGTCGGATTGGTAAGCCATGTCATAAGCTACTTCCTTAGCTTATGCTAGATCATCTCATCATACTAACCAACATCGTCACATAGCAAGGCCTTGACTAACAACTCTATCTCTCCACAAGATCAGAGCACAATGCTAGCGAGACTAATGACTAACAACCATTGTCATCATTGTCTCTCAAGGCACATACCCCACCTAGGTGTTCATAGGGTATGTCCTTTTAGGACAATTCCTATCTTGGAATAAGGCATCCTCAAGGATTTTCCTCTTCGACTACTCTTATCTTGGATGCCCTACCTCATCCTCAAAGAGTATCAGAATCAGTCTCAGATGCTTACCCAATCCTCCATTCTTTCTTCGCAATATGAAGACAAGAATGTTTTGTTTATCTCTCCCTCACAACTAGGGAAGACATATCCACATATCCATTCATATAAAAGGAATATACCCAAGCTCTCTCTTATCCAAGGACTTGTCCAAGCTCCCTCTCAACTAGGGACTTGTTCCAATAGCATCGATTTGCTCTTTGGTGGAGATCATGGTGCCTTCAGCTGCTTGTAGAGCTCCTCCTTTCAATGTCATGAATTTCATCTTCATTATCATGGAGCCTTCATCTTCTAGGTTTTTCTTCATAGGGCATCATCCATCCATCACTTTCCTTCAACGAACCATATGGTTGAACCTTCAGTCATGTCATCCTTCTTTTCATCGGAAAATGATCTTCCAGTCAACATATTTATTTTCTTCACATAGATATCTTTTCCACACCATGTTTCTTTCAGGATCTTCCATCCATTCCCATGAGTACTAGTTGTAGGTGGCATCTACAACTCTCTTTCAATAATCCTATTTTAACCGAACCAGATGTTACTCAAAATTCAAAAATCAAATCAGAGTTAACATTTTAGGATGAACTTTCATAATGACATCTACTTCATACAACATCAACATTCTGCACATTCATAAACATATCTCCAAGATTTCAATGTCAAGGGTCTTCTTCTTTTTCAGACTTGATCAAGGTCTTCATACATTTCCTGTGGAGATATCATACTAGTCATCGGATGTTGATTCTTATCTTTTGTGACCATAGTTGCATATTTTCCATGAATCCTTCTTCCTTTCCTCACATATTGTACCCAAAGAACTTCTATACATAGTTCATTCATCTTGTCAACCACCTCATATTCATATGAGGACATATTATGTCGATTTCATCTTATCAATATGTGAATTAGTTCAACGTATATGCCTTCATGCACCTTTCTAAAGGAATACATCCTTCTTCTTCGATCATGCTCATGAGATAGAGCATTCAACCACGCTATCTGCAACTATATGATGACATGCCTTAATCTATCAAATACATGCATACATACCTTTGGTCATATAGACTTCCTTCGGCAGCTTTCGTTCCTTGGTTTAATGTACTTTAGCCATGATGCACTCCTATGTCATCATACCATCATCCTTCTAAACAATAGATCCCACAGACAGTGGAATGATCAACGAGACACTTGCTTCTTCTAAGTGGAGGTGAACCTTCTAATGGAGATTCCAACAAAGGATCTTGATTATCCTCATCCTACAAATGTTCCTCTCAAATGATAAGGGTGTATGATGAATTATTTGTATCTTCTATCATGCTAGATGGTGTTATTTCAACCATATACACTACTTATGCATTCAATGTCATTACCAAGAGCTACTTCCTTTCTATAATGAATTTTGCATCCATGTATACTTGTACTTCAACTATCCTTTCAAGCTTCTATAATAATGTCATGAGTTCTTGTTTCAATGGTGTGCTTCTATGATGCCATCTATTAATATGATGCACCCTATCTTACTTACAATGCTTTCTACTATGATAATTTCCATGAAGATGACAATACTTCTTCAAGAGACTTCCTTTTTCAAATATGCTTGAGATGTGATATTTTCTTCAATGAGAGGGAGATCACCTTGATGTATTTGATGATGATAAAAATGCTTCTTCTTACTTCCCTTGGATGTAGAGATTTAAAGATGCTTCAATGTGTAAGTGTTATTTCTTTAAGTGAATGTAGGGTCCTTGAGGTTTTCTTCTCCTTCTGATGACGATAGTAAAATGTGTAAGCTTCATGAATGTGGAATCCTTCTTTGGATAAGCTAGGGTTTTGAGGTCTTCTTTGATATTCCTTCCTTCAAGATGATGAGTGGATTATTCCTTTGATGATTTCCTTGTGCTTGACCCTTGCGTATCCTTTCTTGATAGTTTGATATCCCCTTTGATCCTTTTGATGGTCCTTCTTGAAGCCATCTTTCCTTGTCTTGTCACCTTAGCTCTGAAACCATGTTGAGAAATCTAGTGGCGTAAAATTAAGTGATTTCTCTTACTTTTATAATTTATTGTGATGTATTTTTACTTAACTTAATCAACTTCTTCTTTAAATTGATTGTATTTAGTGTTATTATCATCAAACAACTACCAAATCATAAAGAACAATGAGACAAGGGGACACAATATATAGGCGATCAATCAGGCCAAAACCTCTCCTCTTGAGAGGAAAAGCCAAAATAAGTATTCTCTTCTTATAGAACTTCAATTTACGAATTCCAAGAACTATGACCCTTAACCAAGACCCCTCTAAGAGCAACTCAAAATTTCTCCTTTGAATAAATTTATTCTTGCATAGTCAACCCAAGTCAATCTAGCTTCACAACTGTTGTAACTTTATGCTTCGACCTCAACTTTGGATCCACAATTGGGACTGCAATTTTTGGCTACTATAGAAACCCTATTTTTTGCACGTTTGGGAGAATATGGTGTTTTTACCCTCCTTTTCTCCTTCACTTGGGATGGCTTCTTCTCCTAGGAAAATCGACCTACAATGGAGACATCTTTAGAGACAAATATTGTCTTCCTTGCGAGACTAGAATTTGGTGCTTTTGCAGCATAAATTAGCCCTAAAAATCTCGCATGTGTGAAGTGTATAGCCCAAAAACAATCCTTAAGACTTCACTTTCCTCTTAGTTTATTCTTCCCTTCGCTAGGTATTAGGTCACCTCTTCTTGCTTTGATCAAACTTCTTGATGTTGAATGAATGATCCTTGAGTGGGACCAAGTACTCCTTTATATAGGTTTCCTTGGGTGCGTCCCTAATAGGTTGACATGTCCTTCTAGATAGACCGACTTGCTCCTTTTGAAGGTCGACTTGTTTGTAGCACTATGATAATGTCTTGGAGGTCTTTGACTCTATTTTCTACTCAAATAATTTTTCTTTTACAATATATAGCATGCCCAAAGGGTCTTCCATACATGACAATGACTCAGTTGACTTGTAGACTCAATAACAGTCCCTAGAAGCTCTCAATGGGTGCTTGAACTATAAAATAAATCTCCCTTGAGCATGAAACCCATGCCTCAAGAATAACAATAATAAATTTATTTTCTCTTTACATCAAATACATAAAATCATGATTACATTTGTCATTATTAAGACCAAACCTAGTTACATAAATCAACCACGGCATGGAGGTGTTGATAAGAGTAATTAAGGCACAATCATGGACAAGGTAATGATTAACAAAAATGGGCAAGGGGTGAAAATCAATTTTAGAGGTTGAAACTAGGCACTAGGTTGTGTGGGTGGTGGACACATTAATTGAACTTATAAAAATGAAAGTAGAATGGAAACTAATGGGAGATGAAATTAAAGAAAAACAAATGAATGGAAAAAAAATGGAAGAGGGGAATATATAGGGTGAAAAAGAGATTTTTGTTTAGCCAGAAAGAATACTTATACTATATAAATCTATGAATGGCTCACGGAAAATACATCAAGAATTACATAGAAACTTCTTTAAAATTTCTATCATTATTTTCTTATCCAAGAGATATGCTAAACTTTCCTGAGGAACATACTATTGAGTGACAAAAATGGGGGTTTTGTAGGTGTGTATCTTACAAAATTTCCCCAACAAAACACAACATTTACAAAACATAAAATTACTGATTGATAATAGATTCCTTGATGACTATGAACCTATTAGAGTCTTGAGGAGGCCTATTCATGACTATGAACCATTACTCTGAGGGGTTAATTTGGATGCTCTTATATTCTAAATGTTCTTGGATCTAATCTAGAATGTGAGATCCCCCTTTTTCTCCTACTGATGCAAGTTTGTATTAAAGTCCCCACCCAATATGCATTATGATCCAAAAAATGTGTCCCCAAGGGCCACTAAATAATTCCAACAATCATGTTTTTATCTCAAGTAAACAGACATGTAAATATTGACAAAGGAGCATACCTGATTTGAAGGAGTATGTCGAAAATGAGTAGCCAACTAATGGGATGTCGAACTAGATTCTAGGATTGAGACCACATGGTGGATATCCCACCTGAAGCTCCTCTTGCACTAAAAAATAGAATCCCACTACCATTCCAAATCTTGTTTTTATTTTGGAGGACCTATTGATCCCCTATTTTTGTCTCTTGGAGCAAGAGAACTAACTGTATCTCTTTCTTAATCAAATATTTCACTTGCTCTATCCTTTTTGTGGACCCCAATCCCCTGCAATTCCAAGAGAGGAACCTCATTACTTGTTGTATCAGTAGACCATTGTTGAGGGGATGAGTTGCCTCATTTTCTAGTGTTTCCATGACCCTTTAGTTTTGGATCTAATATTGCTTGTGTTCCCATTCAATTATCCTTTTATGTTTTCTTGTGCCTTACCTTTCTATTGGTCCATTAACCAACCTTCCATTTGGAGCCTTTCTAATTATTTTTCCTTCTCTGCCTCTTACTTCTCATTATATGAGATCAAAAAGGAAGGCCCAAATTTGGAGTTTTTAGGGGAGAGGAATTGTTCCTCTTCCGAAAGATTCCACTGTATGATTCTCTAGTATTGGATCCTTTTCTAATGGTGGCATGGATTCATCATTTTTCTCTGGTTCATGCCATGGTCCTGAAGTTTGTACATGTTCTTGTACATTGGTTTCAAGAATTTCGCCTTCTTTAGTCACTGAATTGAGAGCCTCAAAGTTGTTATTTTCTCAATGTGGCCTTTACTAGCTCCTTCCCCTTCCTTTGGAGTCGATCACTTAGGGGAAGTAGGTACTTTCCCTTTGTTCCCATTCTGACATGGAAACTTTGGAAGATAGTTCTATTTTTAAGATGGGCCTCTTCTTCTTTTTTGTAATTTCCATTGTTCTCCTCCATTCCCTTTTTTTTGTTGCTCCTCCTGCTTCATTTTAAATCTTACAAAGTGGTCATATTCATGGAAAAATTTGCATTTAAAATGAAGTCGATCATAGTCAGCCTCCTGAATATGGGTTCAACTATCCATATTTAGGGTAATTTTTGTTGGGAGCACCTTATCCATATCTACCTCCACGCATATCTTTACACATGAGAATATCCCCTCTGATGGCTCAGCTTAATCAATGTATTTCCCAAGTGTGTTTCCGATATTTTTGAAAGTTGTATGATTCCAGTAGTGTGGGGGCAAAAAAAGGAGATTTACCCAAACATGGCAGCAGATGGGAAATCAATTTTAGGGTTAAAATTTGGGCTCCATTGATCCAAATATAAACCTTGGTCCCCCATGAATTAAGGCCCACTTGAAAATATTAGGTCCCAATCATCCTTGCTCTAAAAAAAAGAAGGTAAAAAAATATTTTCCATAGAAATCTAAAGTGACAAAACCCTTGATCAGGGGTTTCCAATTTTTTTCAACCCACAACCTCACCAAATGCAGGGAGAGTCAGATCCCCATGAATTGGCCTGTGAATCCTACCTTTAGCCAGTTGCAGGGCTCGTTCTCAACTACGGTGCAAAAAAAATTGACCTTTGGAATTTCTTCCATCTTCTTGACAAAATGAGAAATGTTTTCTTATTGGCATGTTTATGTTGCCATTAATGTCACTTAATGTAATTCATGTACTCATGAGTCACTATGTATCATCTTGAGTTTGTTGTATACTTTCTGAAGGATTTCATAATGGTGTAAAATGTTGTCATAGTCTTAGGAGGTCTATAGAAGATTTGTCATGATGTAATAAATTCTCATATGAAGCATAGCTACAATTTCGATAGAGGTCAAGTTGATGTCTTGTATTGAGTCTTCTTGATTCATTCAGACTGTTTCATGGTGTCAATTTAGGCATGGAAGAATGTTACTCAGGCCCAATCACCCCCATGAAGCTATGTTGCAAGTTGGAGGCATGGATTTTTTTTTTAAACAATACTCTGCACCAGCTGTTGGAGAGGTAAATCCCCTCTACGGATAGAGGCGATCCCTACTAGCCCAAAGGGGGTCTAGCAACAATCAAACAATGCTATACTGCAGGTTCCTAATTGTAATTAACAAGTGGGTAAGAGAAACCTACTTGGATTCCAAAGCTATGTTTGTCGAAGAGATGATCCTCTCGCTCCTTCGCTCCAGCCGATCACAATTCTCCGCTATCCCCGCGGACGAACACCTGCACAAGCAAAGAGAGAAAACACAAGCGCGTAAAATCTACTAAAAACAACTATGTATCAGTCAGGAAGGATACAATTTTACATTAATCATTCATAGGACAAATGGAATTGGAACCATAAGAGTAGTCATCTATCTTTATTAATCAGAAAATAGAGTAAGGTACAACCAAAGTCCTGATGCTGAGTCCTTCTCTAGAGGGTCCAGCCAGCATGTCTTCCAAGCATTCACCTTTGAAGCAAATCTCCCAAGTCAAAGAGGTCTCTCTCTCACATACAAGGCAACAAGCTCATGACCTTCCTCAAGCTCACAACAATCCTCACACAACACACCAAATGCCTACAAAGAGCAGCACTAAAATGCACTAAGAATTCCTCAATCAAAGTCTATATGATCCAAA